>PVIR01018422.1:0-33598 GCA_004026965.1 Petromus typicus | reverse complement strand
GCTGTTCACAGACTGGCACAAATGTCCGAAGTGGCGGCCGTGTAGGCCGGACAGCGTCCCTGCAGCGCAGTGCGCCCGGCCCAGGACGTCGGGAAGCGAGAGGGGGGCGGTGCTGCCGTGCAGCGGACAGCAGGAAGCACAGAGCCACACACGCCGTGTGTCCGTGGCACAGGTGTGAGGCCGCTCTGCTGGCTTAGGAACAAATCCGACTTCTGAACCTTCTCCCAGAATGGAGCTCATTTGTAGGGCGGGGACTTACTGTCTATACTGTTTTTATGATAGAGACAAGACATTTTTCTTTTTCTTCCCCTCTGGGGACGGACACAGGACTTCATGCACAATAAGCTAATGCTCCATCAGGTCCAAGAGCACGAATTTTCAAAATTGGAAACGTTACTTGGGAGAGTCAATATTTTCAACATCCTCACATCTCTTTTGCCCTGATGGTTTTTTCTTCCTTTTCTAACCTGGCAGATAATAAAAATACACACGGAATAGAAACTCTCAAACCTCCAGCTTATCAAACTCTGCCCCTGCTCTCTCTGAGCACCAGAAACGGGCTGACTGTTGCTGAGGCCCCGGGTGCAGCTGTGAGGAGAGGGGACAGGAACGGGCGGCAGCACGCCGAGGAGGACCGCCAGCCCCAGCCCGCCTCCTCCCGGCTCTTCCTCTGCGGCTGGCCAAGGAAAGCCTTCCACTCTCCAAAAAAGACTGCTCACGTTTGTTTCTAGCACTTCGCAGCTGACAAACCAACTTTGAAGGGCGGTACCCCCTTTGATTAAGCTTAGAATGCAAATGCTCTGGATGCAGGAGGAGCAGGTCCTGGGCGGTGCGTCCTGGTCCTACAAGGGCGGGAGACCGAGAGAGGACCCTGGAAACCCCAAGACCGGATGAGCTTCCCGATGGAAGAACGCAGAGGAGCTTCCGGGGCCAGTATGTTCACTCTCGACTGCTGGCCGTGAGACTCGGGTATCAGGTTCTCCAACCACAGTGTCCCCAAGAACACGTCAGCGCAGCTGCCAACCTCAGGTCTGACCCCGAGCTCATCCGGAGCATAAGGCTGCCCCCTGGTGGCACTGGGCGAGGCACTGCAGCAATGAACTTGCGCGCCGGCGACTAACCCCTGTAGGTGACAGGCTGTGTGAGGGTCTTTGTCTCGGCTCCCACCTGCATGCGCTGGACACAACGACACGCACAAGGAAGCGTGTACTTTCTTCTAAAAAACATGTATTAATTACATGCGGTAAAATAAAGCAAACCCACACTTCTCTAGGAGGGCGTGCTGCGAGAGGGTGCTCGGTGAGAACGCTAACACTCAGCGGGTGTGCGCGCTCTTCCAAAGCAAGGTTGTCATTAGCCGCCCGCAGCACAGGTGCCGGAAGCAGAGGCAGATGATGGAGCTGTGTGTGAGGCGCAGACAGCCCCGTGCGGGGGTCTGGGGGTGTGTCCTGCACATGCAAGGCCCTGTCCCATCCCCAGCGCTAAAAACAAAACAAAGCAAAACAACCCCCGCGACAAGCTATTCTGTCTCCGCACAGGTGTGCTGACGTGACAGGGTCCTGTATTCCTAGTCCTGTGTTCCGGGATCTTCTCAACAATCCCTCTTACGTCGTAAGTACTGCACCCAAGGAGACAGTTACCGGGTCAAGCCCGAACGGGTACGGATTTCCGGAGTACACCCCTGGCAGGGCTGGGTCCAGCTGTAGATACGGCGTTGTTTCCATGACTTCATCACTAAACGGAAAGGGAAGGGAAGAAACAAAGCAAACAAAACCGGTCAGCCAGATGCGAGCGAAAAGGACTGCGGTGCCGCCGGTCACGCAGCCACAGGCTGGCGAAGCCCAGCAGTGCAGTGAACCAGACACGGGCACCGAGGGCCCACCACGGGCCGAGGACTGGGTGTGGGCCACAGAGACTGCCCTCTGACCCACGGACTTTCACCACCTGAGTCTCCACAGTCCTCGGCCTGAGTGGAGGGTAGCAAGGAGAATCGGGGAGTGAGGAGGTGGTCCGTGGTAGAGCACTGCCTGGCACGGCTGAGGCCTGGGGCCCCCACCAGGTAGGGAGGGAGGGAAGGAGGCTCAAGAATGGCCGGCATCAGAAAAGAGGTGGCGGTGGAGGTAGGCAGATGTGCATGGGACAGTCTGGGAAGTCTCCCCAAGGGACACAGGCGGGTCCGGATGGGTGGGTGGACCACGCACTCTTGAATGCATTTAGAGCTGGCTCCATTTGCACTAGAAGGCCTAGTGATGGGAAGGAATTCTCACTCTGTCCCGGCGAGCCTCAAGGCCACCGGATAGCCAGTGCTCTTTGTACGAGTCCACCTCCGCAGAGGGGACAAAGAATGAGGAAGGCCGAGCGCCCTGGCCAGCCGCCACAGTGCAGCAGGAGCAGCAGGAGTCAGGAAGCCGACAGTGCCGCCCAGACCCTGGGTGAACGACGGGGACCACTGGCCTTGGGGGCTGTCCGGCACACGGGCCCCTGGCCAGGGGCCTGTCATCACCACAATTAGCAGAGATACACTAGGGAACAGTCATCTCGGACAGCCGAGACCCACAGCTATGTGGCATCTGCAGAACTGATGTGCCCAAGGTCACCAAATACCAGCACCACACCGGGCCAGGCTGCGTCCAGGATGGAGCAAGACAGAACGCAGACAGATCCACAGTCATGCCTGACAGGCAAAAGACACCATCCGAACCACAAAAATGACAGGCCGCCCCCTCGTCCTAACCCAGGCCAAATTCTCTACCGTCCTTGGATGTCCTCTGACTGGGCTCCCCGTGACCCCAAGCATGGGACGCTTCCTGCCTCCTTGCCCTGGTCAGTGCACCCAACTTGGGCAGCCACGGCCTGCTCCTGGCTCTGGCCCCAGCCGAAGCTACCAGACTGACCCCCCTTCAAAGCTCATCTGCATGCTTATAAGTCTTCATAACCATCTCCTCAGGGCATTAGTTGCAAAGAAAAAATAAAAAGAGGAAGGAAGGAAGAGAGGGAGGAAAGACAGACAGGCGGCTGTTGCACACCTGCAACCCCAGCACTCAGAAGGCTGAGGCAGGAGGATCGCCAAGCTGGAACCCAGCTTACCTAGCCAGTTCAAGGCCAGCCTAGACGAAGAGTGAGACCTCTCAAGGAACACACACACACACACACACACACACACACGCAGAAAAAAATCACCTGCATTCAAATTTCTCCTCCTCCTCCTCTTCTTTTTTGAGACAAGGTCTCACTATGTAACCCAGGCTAGCCTCGAACTCACAGCAATCCTCCTGCCTCTGCCTCCCAAGTGCTGGGATTACAGGCGTGAGCCACCACGCCCGGCACTGTGGTCTGTGGTACTGATTGCTGGTGGATGTGAGTCACCATGCCCGGCATCATTGTATGTGGTTACCAAGGATCAAAATAGGGACCTTGTGCTTGCAAGGCAGGTGCCAGAAACACTGAGCAAATAAATGCCCGGTGCTCCATTTTTCTTTAATTATTTTAATATTTTAATCCTATACTACAGGAATCTAGGCCTACCAGAGAAACTAACAACCCACATTAAATACTGCTCCCACCCCTCAGAGTCTACACAGATCTCCCATCGTGGCGTCCTTAAATGCCCTTGAGAAAGCTACTCGTCAAAGGAAGTCCGGACAGAAACTATTCTAACGGAAAAGTCCTTAGATGAAAATTGCTCACTTCTTCACTCTCTCCATTTATGTTTGCTACAGATTCCACTGAGCAACAATTTAATGAAACCTTGAACTTCCTCACATAGAAATTTTACAATCCCCCTGCACTTGGGAGAGGCAGGGGGGAAAGGAGGGGACCCGACATTCACGCCTTCCCCTCTCTCAGCCCTCCCTTCCCACCTGCCCAACCGAAGTTCACCTAACCAACCCAAAGCTCCAAAACCAGGCAGGAGCTGTACACTGATTCCAAGAGGCTGAGCAGACAGACACTAGGAAACCTCCTTTGTGATTTTAGCTCTGCAAGTTAGCCCTGAAAGTACTGTGGTTGTCAGGCACGCGATGCGTACCCTTAAGGCCCCGTATGTCACAAGGGTAGCCACATTCTGATGTTCCGCTCAGAGCCTCCTTCTCGCGGGCCCGCTTCTCCCCTCCCTGTTCATCCAACTGACTGTCTCTCCAACTCAAGCATCTTCCTCCCTGTCCACAGAAGACTGTGCTCTTCAAGCCTCGTGTGCCAGCCTGACGACCGCTACAACAGCTGTGCCGTGCGCCGGGGGAGTGGACGCCGAGACCAGAGGGCCCGCGAGTCTCTCCGGTCTGCAGCCCACACTCTGCTTCCGGCTGCCTCCGCGCCGGGCCTGCGCTTTGTCCTGTCAGTCACTTCGCGCCCCGGCTGCACAACTCCTCCCCTCGTCTTTGCACTGACTGCTGAGAGCAAGCCACCTGTGCAGCCAAAGCCAAGCCCCGCAGGGGAGCACGGCGGCTGTGAATCTGCGCCAGCCTTGGGGAGCACGGCGGCTGTGAATCTGCACCAGCCTTTCCCAGCTGGGGAGCACGGCGGCTGTGAATCTGCGCCAGCCTTTCCCAGCTGGGGAGCACGGCGGCTGTGAATCTGTGCCAGCCTTTCCCACGCACAGCCTGCATTCACAAGCACCCCACGCTTGACCGCTCTATCCCCAGGCCCCTGGCTGGCAAAGCGTGTTGTCAAGGCAACTTTCTTCACCAGGAGTCCAGCTTCCAGGACCCGGGAAGAGGCCCAGGTCACCCGCTCCCCCACTAGCTTTCACAACAGTCCCCGATACACAGCACGCGCTCTATGAGAGCAGATCGAAATATACGGTGAATGCTTTTTTTTTTTTAATGTATTGCAGTAACAGACAATGCCATTAATTCCCCTCAAGTTCCTCCTCCCATCACTCCTGCCACTTGCTCAAGCGGCTCTGGATGTGCTCTTTCAGGAGTGTCTTTACAAGATCTGATCAAAAACACAGTGAGTGCCGCTGCCCAGCGCCGCCAGGGAAAGGCAGGCCCTCAGAACCCGGCGCTGTCCCCTCACCCAGCCCACCCACCGGATCTGGCACCGCACAACTCCCAGCTCTTCCTCAAAGTCAAAGACCGTGAGAAGCAAACGTCTGAAACTGATTCGGGACACCGAGGCGGCCACTGCAGCTCAAGTGAAAACTAAAAATAACCCAGAACAGTGGCATCACTGTGTCTGAAGCAACGAGGAGTATTTTGAGGCGAATTAATGACAACGTCTCCTTTACTATAACAATTTTAAAAAATTTAAAACTCACTGAATTTTTCGATCATACTTCACCTATATTTAATTAAGCTGCAACCTTATAAACTTGCTCCAGCACAGCAGGTACAGCAGAGAGGATTGGTCCAGGCCTGGCCCAGGGGAGAAAGCCGGACGGACTCAGGGTCGCTCTGAGCGGCGTGGGGGGGCGGGCGCCTGCCAAACTCACGCAGCGGAGGCCGCGCTGGCTGCTCACTTACTTCCACGTGCCATTTCTGAACATGGGCTGCACGCTCCATGAAGAGCCGAAGATGTTGAAGGACTTGGAGAAGCAGTCGTTGTAGATCAGGCCCGTGTAGATGGAGAAAATGCCCATGAGCAGGATCAGGTAGCGCCCGTGGAAGAAGGTGTTCCAGATCTGGCCCCGCGGAGACAAGAGCAGGAGCATCAGAACGGAAGTGGGGGCATCTCCAGCCTCTCTGGGGAGGGGACCCCTGGAGGGACCACATGACCCAGGCACACATGGGCAGCCAAAGAAGAGCAGGGCACACGCAGTGACCCCCTGAGCTCGCGGACGGGAATCACCCGGTGGCATGTGCTTGACACCCCAGTACTCGGGGGCTGGGGTGGGAGGATCGCCATGAGTCGAGGGCCGGCCTGGGCTATTTGGTGAAACCCTGACTTAAAAATAAAAGTCTAGGTAAACGCGCATCTCCGTCTCTCTCAGCCCTGTGGGCGCACAAGCCAAAGCCTCATCTGTTCAGGAAGGGCTCAGACCCCCGGCCGGGGCCCAGGCGTCTCCAGCGCACACATCCAGACCACGCCAGACCTCTGTGGGCTCTCATCCCTGTAGAGCTGTCTCTGGCATCTGCACCTGCTAAGAGGAGCACAGCGCCCTCGCGGAGCCCTACCAGGCGTCACTCATTCCGAGAAATGCAGAAATGGCACTTCGCGACTTTAAGTGTTTACTGGAGAAAGTGACAGGGTCAAGCTCCTTGTGGGAAACTGCGCTGGCCACAGGTTGACTGTGCCCACAGGGGCTGCTTGTGACTAGCAGAGGGGCCGGAGCTCACACTGACTCACTCCACTACGGTCAGGGCGTGGCGAGCGGCACGTTCCCGCCTGTCAGCCGCGCTGCCTGGAACACACGATGAACTTTAACCAGTGCATGCTCGGGAATGCGGCCTTCACCGCCCTCTGCGAAAAAGACCTCACGGAAAGTGAGAATGAGGTAGAAGAGGAGAATATAATATTTGGGATGCCACCATGTTTCCTAAGAACCTTGGAGCCAGGCTGACGGGAAAAGACTCTGCCATGAACAAAAATGTTCATATTTTCAGTGAAAATATTCAAAAGCAACAAATAATATGTACTATTTTGATGCAAATTTTTGTCTTGTTTTGTTTTGAGACATGGTCTTACTCTGTAGTCAGGAAGGCCCTGAGCTCATTATGTAGCCCAGGCCAGCCTCAGACTCACAGCAGTCCTCCTGCCTCTGCCTCCCGAGTGCTGGAATGACAGGCGTGAGCCACCACGTCCGGCACTGTGGTGTGTGGTACTGATTACTGTATTGTCTGTGGTTACTGGGGATCGAACCCAGGCCCTTGTGCTTGCAAGACAGGCGCCGGAACCACTGAGCTAAATCCCCGGCCCCTCGGGCTCTATTTTTCATAAACACAGTCCTCCCACATTTCATGCTGCGCCTAAGGAGACACGCGTCGAGGGCGGCCGGGCACCCACCTCGTTGCTGCTTTTCTGGGACAGCAGCTGTTGCTCGTTCAGGACCATCCAGAGGGCCGCCAGCAGCATCACCGCCCCGTGGCCGCAGTCCCCAAACATGACCGCGAACAGGAAGGGGAAGGTGATGATGGTGTAGGGGGCTGAGGAGGGACACGCAGCAGTCAGCCCTCCCTGGGTCGCCTTCCGCGTCAGGCCCTCCGCCCTTTCTGATGGCCCCTCGCCCCACCCTTGCTCATCCACGAAGAGGGATTCTCAGTCCCCAGTTTCTTTGTCTGAGATCTTAAAGTCTGACAGCACTGAAAACTAGCTTCCACCTCTCAGCAGCTTCCGTGCTTCTCCGTCACCATCTCCGTCTGTCTCGGCCAACAACACGCAGCACACCCCACCGGCACTTACTCCCAGGATTCTCAACCGAGGCCCCGCTTTGGGGGTGGCAAGTGAGGTGGGGCTTGCTCGCAATGCTTGGCTGAGGGGCATCTGGTCTACCTGTCTATTTCACTGACCAGACTTACGGAAATCAACACAGCACAAGACACTCCATATCTAATCTTTTGGTCCCCAGTCCAGTGGGCTTCTGTCTTTCCCACACACTAACCCCAGGCCTGGAAAGATGCCCAGCAACGACCCTGGATGTACTCTGAAAGGAAAGGCAGAATCTAGCTGCCTCATGAGGCCGAACGTTAGTGCCAAACCAATAGGGGCAACGGACAAATGTTTTATCAGTTGGTGTACGCAGGTGATTCAAGATGTCAGGGAACCAAAGAAGATTTCAGGAAGGTCACAGTTTTCACAGAGTCACCTCTCGAGTTCCCTGAGAGGTACACTTTACCCCAGGTGCCACTTTCAAGCTGCCCCACGGTCTAACGCATCCCACTTTACCTGGGTTCATCTCCCGGTAGCTGCCAACGCCATATGCATCCACGATGTTCTGGAAGCCGGCTGTGAATTTATTGGTCCTGTTAAAAGTGGGAGGGTCTGTTTTCGATTGCACTTCGGTCATGATGGGGGCCATGGAGGAGCCACTTAGTTCCTGCAAAAGGACAGGTATCAGATGTAGAAGGGAGGGCGTCTCAGGATGGTGCCAAGCACAGGGATCTGAGCAAGAACTTGGGACATCTCTTGACTCTAAGGATGGCTGCCTCCATCTGTGGAAAGCCAATGGCTCCCCCAGTAGGTTCCTAATTCCCCTCTCAAGAGCGCCTTCAAGAGAACAGATTCTCTCCTCTCTGGCCCTGTGGATGCCCGCCTTTCACCCCTGCTGCAGACTCCGCACTGTCCCCTTCGCTCCACCTCGTCCATCAAGAGTGCATCCACTCTTCTGATTCATCCTGTCTCCCAAATGGCGCTAATCCTCCTTTAAATCTCCACTCTACACTGCCCAGTTGGGCTTGCAAAATTCCCTGTCTCACCAACCCTACAAGATCCGAGAACCTCAAATGGAGCCCCTCACTTTGTCCCGAAGCCAAGTCCTGCCCTGCGCCTGGTACAGAACTTTCATTTGCCCCGAATCCTGGAACTGGGCTGGCAATCACCACGTTCGTCTCTCCTCTTGACTGACTCAGCAATCCCCCTCAGAGCTGCTAACACTTACCCACCTAAACCCCTCTCCGGCTGATCCCCGCAGCTCCTGCCGGGCTACGCCTCGCTATCCTCCAAGCTCCTTCCCTTCCATTTCGGTTGAATCACTCTTTTCAAAGAACCCACCAAAAGCACTACAGTATTTCCTTCACATCACGGTCCTGCTCTCAAGTGTTCAAAGATATCCTGATTCTAATGAATGAAATAAAAACTCTTAAGTCTTGTGATGAAGATTTCTCTACAAGATTGAATCAACTGGGTGGACGAGACCCCCCATTCCCCTTTCCCTTCAGCCCCTCCTGACACTCCACCTTGCTCCCCCTGAAGTCAGTCAGATCTCCTCTCCACTTACCCAGGTCTACACGACTCTCTAGCCCCCTGCACTGGGAACTTGCCAGACACCCCAAACCTCAACCGCAATTTCACAGGATCTGGCAGCCGCTGAGGGAGTGCTCCTGGTCATCAGCCTCCATCTTCCCAGCAAGGCCGTGAGGTAGATATGGGGACAAATCTCATCTCAGGAGGCAACCAACACCCTGAGATGAAGTAACGGCCTGGAGGTCGTACACAGGTGAAGGTGTCTCCGGCTGCGGCTGCCTTGTCTTCTCACTGTGCGGTTCACACCTCGTGCAGCTAGCTTGCTCTCTTTCCTTCGAGCACACCCTGAGGCAGCTGATGTCGTTTCTAGCATGAGTGCCAATTGCTCATGGCTGACGACAATGACGATAGCGACAACTAGTACAGACAGAGGAACCAGCAGGACACAGGCCGCCAGAGGGGAACCGGGGACAACCGGGCCTTGGTCAGACGAGCAGGAGCCTGTGGTCACGCACCAAGAACCGGGGAACAGTTACGTCCAGGGGTGCAACAAGCAACGTAACAGGAGGTGACAGCTCTGCTCCTAACTAGCTGGAAAGCATTTCCCTCCTCACTTTGTTCTTCTAACGAAGCCCGGGGACAGGACAGCACGCAGAAGGACCTGCAGACAGTGGTCGCGCCGGGCCCCAAGCCCTTATTGGCTCACTTCTATTTAAGTAAGCCAGCTTTAGTCCTACAGGTTGACATTAGATGGACCTTTTGTGGTTTGAGTCCTGGTCAACTTTTGGTATAAAAATTCCTAGACAGAGAGACCCCACAGCAACCCACTTTGAGGTCCGCTCCTGACTACTGGGAGCTATTTCTCTCAATAAACGTTCCTCCTGTCTACGTCCTTGGGCCGCAACGTCATTCTCTGATTTTGTGAGATGCAGACCCGGGCTACACCACCACACAGCCGCATGCTCTTCCTTTGTATTTTCCCTCCCCAGTCTCCTGCCTACACAGGGGCTTCTCCTTCTGTCTGGAGAGACATTTTTGTTACTGCAGAGCGCTGAATATAAAACCGCTTTACATCGGGCACAGTGGTATGTACCGACAGTCAGCTCCCCAGGAGGCTGAGACAGAAGGATCATTTGAGCCCAGGAGTCTGAGATCATCCTATGAAACACAGTGAGGCCTCATCTCAGAAACATCAAAACCAAGGCTCCTCAGTGGCCTCGTGGGAAGTCTCGCCCCTTCGTGATTGGTCTGTTCATTTCTAGACCGAGCACTCAGGCACCAGTGGGTTTGTGGTCTACACGGCAGCAAAGTATTTCTAAAGCACAAACAGGATCGTGTTTCTCCAGCAGGGGATTAAAATCAGGGTCCTCACATGGCTGGCGGGTCTCCTGGGGTCGCCCTGCAGGGTCTTCATGAGCTCGCTCTGCTTTTGGACTTGACTCAGCTTCCCTCGGGCGCTGGCCTCCCCGGTGAGGCCCGGGCCCCCACCTCAGCCCCCCTGCTCACCGAGCTCCCCTCCAGAAGCAGTCCTGCTTGTGAGGCTGCCCGCGGACACCGCGGTGGTGCGTGCCTGTAATCCCACCACTCTGAGAGGCTGGAGCAGAGGGATCATCAGTCTGAGGCCGGCCTGGGCAACGTAACAAGATCTTCTCTCAAAATAAAACGTTAAAAAGTGCCGGGGATAAAGCACACCTTCGTACCACAAAAACAAAACAAAACAAAAAGCAGGAGAAAGCCCTGTCTGGGTAGTTCAGGAACCACCGCGCGGGGACCCAGCAGTGCGCGGAGGTGGCTTCCTGACTGAGTTATGCCTAGGCGGAACTGAACAAAAGGGATACAAACAGCTCCTGCCCCTCCTCCCCTCCACCCCACCCCAAGCCTTTACTGTGAGACCTCCCTGCTGAAAGCTCTTCGTCCACCCACCTTGACCTTCTGCCGCGGTTAGGGGTGTGTGCTCCAAGGTCACCTGCTCAAACAGGCTCGCGTGGCAGCAGCCACCATGAGTGCCCTGCTCCCCACCGGCCACCAACCAAGCAGCCCTGTCAGTGGACCCACCGCTCCCCGTCCAGTCCTTTCCCAAAGAGCTGACCTCCCTGACATCCCAGGAGATCACCAAACCAGCTAACTGCCCCCTCCAGCAGGAACCACAGTCAGGACACTCTGTTACTCCAGAGCCTATTTCCCTGCTAGCTGTTCGGAGAGGAGGCCCGGAGAGGGCGTTGGGCGGTAAGAGTTTGCAGTGTCCTGCTGAAGGGCAGCAGGAAGTGGGGCCTGGCTGGAGGAAGCAGGTTCCAAGGGCGCGCCCTTGAAGAGTGTGTTGAGCCCCATCCTCTCCACCCCCTCTCCTGCTTCCCGGCCACAGCGCGGTCAGCAGCTTGCTCCACCACACCTTCCGCCATGATGTTCTTACCTCAGGCCACAGAAGGGACCAGCTGACCACTGACCAAAAGCTCTGAAACTGGGAGCCAAAATAAACCTTTCCCTCCCTTAGTTCCCTCCTTGATTTCCCAACCGCCTCTCACCACTGCCTGAGACTTCATCCTCACAGGCTCTCACGCTGTCCAGCTCTCTGTCTAGAAAGTCTGTCAGGGAACAGTCTGCTCATGTGGGCCTCGACCAGAGGCTGTCCGTGATGATGAAGGCAGAGGGCTCTGAGCATCGCCAGGCACAGCGCGAAGCACTGTGGCTGGGGCGCAGGGAGCCGTCTGTGCCTTCGGCTCTTACACCAGTGCTCGGTTATCCCTCTGGTTGTACTGTCACCCCTCAGGGTCATGGGTGGAACTTACAGTCGTACTATGGTAGCTACGATCACAACCAGGACAGCGGCTGGGACGTTACTGCTCAATATATACTTCGAGATCAAGGAAACGTTAACTGTTTGTCAAATGCTAAAGACAAACAAGTTTCCTTCCTGTGCCCTAGCACTGGGTTGAGAACTGAAGATGAAGGAGACGATGTCAACACCAAAGTCACCCGCAAGCTCAGGAAGTTGGCAGCTTCCAAGAGTCTCCAGCGGGGCCCGGAGGAGGCCGGGCGTGACCCACCTCCCTCCCAGCACCGTCTGCTGCTCACCATGCCCAGCTCCAAGGCTTTCTTGATCCGTGAGGCGTCCGCCACGGGGAACCAGATCTCAGCGATGACACACTGCTGGGTGACATCTATGTTGCACATGTTCAGGATGTGGTAAATGGCTTTCATCTTCTGCACTTTGGTGACCCACGAATGCCAGTTGGCAGCTGCTTCCTGCAAGAGGCGCTGGCGGTGAGACTCCGTCTGTGTGATGACCTAGGCAGAGACACACAGAAGGACAAGGAACACTGACATGGTGGCAAAAACGGAAGTTATCTGCCATCGTGGCTTCCCCTTCCTCTGATATGAAAGGCACTCGTGGGGCCAACTGGGTAGCTCAAAACCCTCTGGTCTTCTTTTGCTTCTAAACTCCAAATTAGTTCTATGGGTTACGCTCCACTTTCGGGAAGCCTGAATTCACCTCCTAACTTTGATTCTTGTGACTGGACTTGACTTGGATACTACCAAGCTGAGGTCTCAGAGACGGAGGTGGGTCCTAACCCTGTGACCCCCAGAGGGGCAGGCGAACAGGGAGCAAGGACATGTGAGAATGGAGACAAGGATTCAAACGATCCAGCTATGAAGCCAGGAGTACGCAGGGTGGCCAACAGCCATCTGGCTGAATCAAAGAGGGATCTTTCCTCATCTCCTTAGAGGATACAGCCCTGCAGACAGCCCCCTTTCTGGATTCTGGGCCTGCAAAACTGTGGAAAACTGATTTCTATCATTCTAAGCCACCCAGCTTGTGGGAATTTGTTACAGCAGTCCTAAGAAATGAGTTAAAATGCACCATTCTTCCAACAGTAACAAGTGAATTAAGAAAGAAAGGAATGGACGGCTTGGTAGACATAAAATTTATTTATTTAATGGGTCAGTTTGCACGCTTTGATGATAATGTTTCTCAGGAACCTCGCCACATGGCTGCGGTAGTACTCACCGGCTTCAGGCTAATGACAGACACACGGCACCTTGTGTGTCTTGGAGAGGTACTCAGTGCTACAGTGCAATGTGGCCTGAGGACTTCTAGGAGACAAGACCAGCTCGACACAGATAACACTTCACAACCCTTAAATTAAAGCTTACCCTCACGAACTACTGACATTCCCTGCGTGAAAGAAACATCTGCTCCCAGGCTTGGACTGAACGGTAATGTGAAAAAGAGCAAACATCTCCCAAACTCTGAGTGGTCTGCAAACATCTCCCAAACTCTGAGTGGGACAGAGGCCCTCCTATGCGCCTTACTGTTCTTCCCGCCAGCAACCAGACAGTAGGACAGAAGTCACCGCTGTGGGAGCTAATGAACTAGGACAGTAGCCCACATCCACTAAATGCAAGCATCAAGAGCATGTTAATCCCAGCATTCAGGAGGCAGAGGCAGGAGGACTGCTGTAAGTTCAAGGCTGAGCTCAGGGCCAGACTGAACTACAAAAGGGAGACCCTGTCTCCAAAAAAAAGAGCATGATTTCTCTTCCACTTCCAACATGAAATCTACCAGCAGTATTTGAGGAAAAGCACTTCAAGGGACACTGCCAGAAGGAAACACAGTGGTTCTAACTGTGGAGCTGCTTCCTGCAACAGGAAGTTAAACAACTTCTAAAATGGCAAAAGTGTTACTAAGGATTTTAACATGCAATGCACGCACACACGCGCACGTGCACACACACCCCTGATTTCCAAACCTACTCACAGGGTTTCTAAAATTATGCTAGCCGACACATCAGCCACATGCAGCTACTAAAACTGAAATTAATTAAAAATAAACAAAAAATAAAAATTCAGTTCCTTGGCGGCATCAGCCACGTTCCAAGCACTCAGCGGTCCCCTGAGGCTCACGGAGAGGACACGCACACGCACCGGAAGTCCGGCTGACAGCGCCGTCTGCAGTGCACCGCGGGTCAGCTGGAGCCCCCGGGGACCTCACCATCACGCACAAGTGACTGAGGGGTGGTCTGCTCACAGATGGGCTCACCGTGGAAACGCACCTGGGATGTACAAGTGTTCATCTGGTGAAACCAGAGTCACTGTTTTTACAGAATTCCTGGGCCAGTTTAAACAATCAGAACAGGCCGAACTGGTTGTTCAGCCTCAAGGACTGGTTGGTTGTCGGATCCCAGAGGCAGCCTAGGCCAAGGCTGGCAGTACAGACTCCTTGATGCGACTGCAGTGGCCACCCCAGGCTGAGGAGGGCTGTGGTCCACCACAAGCTGGGCGAAGTATGCCTGATTAACTGAATCACCACCCTGCCGAACACAGCTTCCTGTGTGTGCCGTCGCCTGCAGCCGCAGGCAGGCCTGGGGACGGGCTCCACCACGCTCAGTCCAGGCCTGAGCCTCCACTCACCGTGGCCAGGTCTTCCAGCCTCACGTTGACACTGGCCAGCATCTCTCTGCGCTCGGCGGCAGGCTCCGGGCAGGGGTAGACGGTGGCTCGGAACCTGTGTTCAACAGGGACACACAAGACTTTTGCTGAGACGCACCCGTCCCGTGAGACGTGGGCCAGGGAGCCACTCCTACCTCCAGGACCTTCCTCCGAACAGCCCTAAAGATTTTAAATACATCCCCCTTCCTTCATTCACACCATAAAAGTACAAGGTCCTACGGCTAGAAGACTCTGGGCTTCACTTGCCTCCTCCCCCCCGCTCACGCATCAGTGCTCTTCAGGGTGGAGACATTTCTGCTCCAAAGAGGCTACACGCAAAGCACTTCTACAAAATGGGAAACTGCCACCCAGCCTGCTCCTAAGCAGAAAGTAAAGAGTGCGCCAAGGAATAATCTGAAACAGCTAACCCATCTACTTAGCTACCGTTAGATTTTGTTTATTCTGGCCCTTTCTGTTCACGTTCTCACAATTAAAATCAACTGCGTTTTGGGCTGGGGATTTAGCTCAGTGGTTCTGGCACCTGCCTCATAAGCACAAGGTCCCAGGTCTGGTCCCAGTAACCACATACAACTATGCCGGGCGCGGTGACTCAGCCCAGCAGCAATCAGTGCCACACACCACAGTGCGGGGCGTGGTGGCTCAGCCTGTAATCCCAGCACTCGGGAGGCAGAGGCAGGACGATTGCTGTGATGTGAGTTGGAGGCTGAGCTCAGGGCCAGCCTGAACTACAAAGTGAGACCTTGTCTCAAAAAAAAAAAAAAAATCAGCTAAATTTTTAAAGTACATGTTTATAGTACCTAAGGTTGACTTCTTGCTGGAGAAATGGTACATACACATAATACTACGTTTCAATTCCTCTCTCTGTCCTCTCTCCACCCATCTCTTGGTCCATTTCCTTGTTTGCACGTTTGTGTCTTATCCAGCGTGGGAAAGGTATGTAAAAACCCTAACTGGGCTCGGAGGGCACGAGAGCGTACTTTGAACTCCAGGTTTCTGCCCAGCCTTGATCCCAGCCCCTGATAAAAGCCATTTGTGTCTCTCTCACCCGTCACAGATCTTCTTGACTTTCTGCCTCAGTTGCTCTCCTTGGTAAAATATGATGAATATATTCTTCTTAATCTCTTCTTTCTGGAAAATCAGAACAAATCTTTTAAAACCCCTTGAAGAAATAGCCTCCTAGTTCTTTAAATTCAACTCTCAGGGCTAAACCTAAGAGATGTTATCAAGCAAAAGAAAATACAATGTAAAAATTGTTTTGGCTCCACCAGAAATACCCTTAACACAGACAGCGTTTCGGGATGAGTTTGTGTGACAGGTAACAGAGGTAAAAGTGGGACCAATGTCTGCCTGACCGAGTTGTGCACTTGCTCAAACTGGATCGTTCAAGTCCGAGTGGGAGAATTCCCAAGGAAAGAGAATACGTGCTTCACAAACATAGGTGAAAAAGCTCCACTCTTACTGCAAGCAAAGAGGTAGGACCTGAAGCAATGCCTGCTCACCCTTCCTCAGTCTCAGCGGACTAAAGAGAATCGAAACTTCTGACTGTTGGAAAAGTGACAAAAACCCCCCAAGGAACTCAGTGCATTCCACTCAGGGCACTGGGGTCAAGTACCACTGCAGGGACGAGCTGCCGTCGGGACACACCGAGCGTCACGTAGCGCCCACAGCCTCTCGGTCAGTAATCTCACCTTCCTTGAATTCAAATTACGGAACTAATTGAAAACAAAATAAAGATTCGCACGCATAAAGATACTCATCATAGTATCCATGATACTACGATACTTTAGATAGTGTCTAAAAAATAAAGTTCATATCCCATGGACTCAAAGGAAATATTAGGCATCCATTGAAATAACATCAAAATAAGTCAGCTCTTTGCCAGTTGCTCATAGGAGAATGGGGTGCTTCAGGACTGGAGGGGCTGCCAAGATTTCCCAAGATTCCTTTTCCATGGAAACCACCTGGTACTTTTCTGAATTTCTAGGTCATCTGGTCTCCTGATCCACCAGAACCAAGGATTCCTTCTAACCTCATGATGTCCACTGGGTGACCTTCAATGTCCCTGCTCCTTATTCAGGATTTACTTTATACTTATGAAAAACATGACTGAAAAGTGATGACAGAGCTCAAATTTTACAATAATCTCTATAAAACATACATGGAAGTGTGGGGGGATCCCACAGTATCTAAAATGAGAAGAAAAAATCATTTCCATGCACAAAACACCCATATTCAATTATACTTCGCTATGGCTACCAGACTACAGAAAAACAGCACAAGAAAAGAATGAAAAATCAGCTGGGCTCACGCCTGTAATCCCAGCACTCAGGAGGCAGAGGCAGGAGGGTTGCCTTGAGTTCAAGACTACTAGCCTGGGCTACTTAGTGAGACTCTGTTTCAAAATAAATAAATAAAAATAAAGAAATTAGAGTGCTACTTTTTGTGTTTTGTTCTTTCTTCCTATATTAAATTTCATTTGCTTTATAAAGATCTTTTTCAATCAAATGAACTTAAAATTAATTTTTCAGCCTCTGCTCTAGAAAAATTTATGGACCATTTCAGAAGCACGCCCAGCTCCTTTGAGTTAAAGAGTCAGGGATTGAAAGACTAACCGGAGGAGTGGAAAGCACTATCCCACGGAAGTAACCACAGTACACGTGTATCCCAGTGGCAGGGGCCCTAGAAATCCTTCTCATTCAGAGTGTGGGGCCGCCTCAGGATCAGCAGGGAAGCTTAAGAACTGCAGCCCTGGGGCCGGGGATTTAGCTCAGTGGTTCCGACGCCTGTCTTGCAAGCGCAAGGGCCTGGGTTCGATCCCCAGTAACCACATAACAATACTGGGTGTGGAGACTCACCCCAGCAGCAACCAGTACCACACACCACAGTGCCGGGCGTGGTGGCTCACGCCTGTCATCCCAGCACTCGGGAGGCAGAGGCAGGAGGATTGCTGTGATGTGAGTTTGAGGCTGAGCTCAGGGCCAGCCTGAACCACAAAGTGAGACCCTGTCTCAAAAAAAACCCCAAAAATGTGGTCAGAGCCTGCGCTCTTAAACAAGACCCCAGGTGAGCTCCAACCCAAAGGCTCGTTAAAGCTGGAAGAACTGACACTATTCTTGGGTCTTTGTGATTAAGACACAGCCGCCACCTCCTGCGCCACTAGTACAAGATAGCTACCTATCTGGGAGGAGTTAAATGATCTGAGGTGTCCGCAGAGTCAGTCCTTGAATGGACTTCTCAAAAGTATTTGGAAAGAAAAAAGTGGAGAAAGAAAGAAACAGATACTAGCTTTGTGACACTACGGAGGGATGTGTGGGGAGCGCATCTCCAGGAGTCGGGCCGCTTCCTGCAGCCCGTGCCCCCACCGTGACCGGGTCCTCCAGGACGGCGTCCATTTCGCTGAACTTCAAATAGATGTTTCCTCGGCACACCCGCCACAGCAGCCTCTCGAAGGACGCCATCCGCTCCCGGTTTATCACACCGGCCGTGAACCTGAGCATTCGAAAGAGCAGCCATTACTGAGACCGAGGCCCGCGGCCAGGGAGAAGGCCCTGTGGGCTGAGAAGCTGGACAGCCACGGGCGGGGACCACCTCACTGCCTGAGCAGGAGGCGTCTGGACACGGCTCCGGGTCAGGGGTCACGGCCACCCGCACCCGGACCCCAGTTCACGCAAGCCCCTCTGGACGCCCCCTCTGTTTTCTTTAGTCTTTGAGATTTTCTTAATCATCCCCGTATTATACATAATCACACTGCAACTGAGCATGTGATGAACCAGTTGTTACAGCACTGTAGTGAATGGAAGTAAATACTTAATAAGGGACTCTTTTTTTTTTTAACCAAAAAAGTTCATGTATTAAGAAGGAAATATATACATTGATTTCTACATGTATCTATTTGCCTACCACTCTGGTATGCAGGTAGGTAAGTTCTGACCCAAACTTATCCAAAGACTTTCAAAATGGTTACTTTCCTTGTTTTTGTTTGTTTGTTTTTGTTTTGTTTGTTTTTTTAGGTTTTTTGAGACAGGGTCTCGCTTTGTGGTTCAGGCTGGCCCTGAGCTCAGCCTCAAACTCATATCACAGCAATCCTGCTGCCTCTGCCTCCCCAGTGCTGGGATTACAGGCGTGAGCCACCACGCCCGGCACTGGTATGTGGTATTGGTTGCCGCTGGGGTGAGTCTCCACACCCAGTATTGTTATGTGGTTACTGGGGATCGAACCCGGGCCCTTGGGCTTGCAAGACAGGCGCTGGAACCACTGAGCTAACTCCCCGGCCCCCATGTTTGTTTGTTTTGAGATAGGGTCTCGCTGTGCAGTTCAGGCTGGCCTTGAACTCACTGTATAGTTCAGGTTGTGAGGATTCTCCTGCCTCAGCCTCCCAAGTGGTGGAATTATAGGCATGCACCACTACACTCAGAATTTTCATTGGTTTATTACTTTAAATATACATTGACATTGGGCCGGGGAGTTAGCTCAGTGGTTCCGGCACCTGTCTTGCAAGCGCAAGGACCCGGTTCAATCCTCAGTAGCCACATACAATACTGGGTGTGGAGACCCACACCCAGCAGCAACCAGTACCACATACCACAGTGCTGGGCGTGGTGGCTCACGCCTGTAATCCCAGCACTTGGGAGGCAGAGGCAGGAGGATTGTGATGTGAGTTGGAGGCTGAGCTCAGGGCCAGCCTGAATCACAAAGCGAGACCCTGTCTCAAAAAACCTAAAAAAAAAAATATGTATATATATATATATATATATATATATATATATATATATATATATATATACACATTGACACTGTACAACCTTTGGATCAAATATTGTCAATAAATATTTTTTTCTTTCTACTTCAAATTTCCATGCCTAAGACCTCAAAGAACAGGTCCTCCTATATCTATCAAATAAAAAGTTAGAAATCTCAAACCCACTGTGTCCCGAAATGCTTTAAAATTAATCAGTTTCTCCTGGACACAGAACAGCATTGCTCTATTGTGGGTCACTGCATAATTTCACTAGGATCACGTCATGTCGCTCCTGTGTGGTGATGGCTCAACAGGACAGCTCTGTCATCTCTGTTCTACCCACAAACTCAAACTCCAAATGCATTTTATCAGAACAGTATTCTGAAGACAAGGAAAAAGCATACAACCCCAGCCACATTCAAAAGCCTGGAAGAGACAGAAGATCCGTCTAAGCGGTGACCTCTACATCTTTCCCAAGTGGGTACAATATACACAATCACTGTCCAGGCTGAGGGCCATGAGATCACCGTTAGCCACAAGGGACCCCCAACTGTCTCCACTGCCCCCCCCCAAAGTCCCGCCTCGTCTGTGGCTGAGTGGAAGTCTTGCAGTCATAGGAAAGAGTATCCACTCAGGGCGCCGGGGAGTTAGCTCAGTGGTTCCGGCGCCTGTCTTGCAAACGCAAGGGCCCGGGTTCGATCCCCGGTAACCACATAACAATACTGGGCGTGGAGACCCACACCCAGCAGCAACCAGTACCACATACCACAGTGCCGGGCGTGGTGGCTCACGCCTGTAATCCCAGCACTCGGGAGGCAGAGGCAGGAGGATTGTGATGTGAGTTGGAGGCTGAGCTCAGGGCCAGCCTGAACCACAAAGTGAGACCCTGTCTCAAAAACAAAGAGTATCCACTCCAGTGGCTATTTGTGCATTCATTCCTTCATTCAGACACACAGAGAAACCACACACAGCCCCGGGGATGGAGTTATACTAACCCCAGCTTCCCAGCCATGAACGCAGGCACAGCTCTTAACTCCAGGAGACCGGAAGTGTCTTCGATAAAGAAATCTTCAGCTAAGCTGGCTTCTGTCTGAAAGCCAAAGCACCGCTGCTGTCACTTACACATATGCATATGTAAAGCACCCCATCCCCAGGTTTGCCTGTTTGTAATGACCTTTTAACTGTCCACAGTTAGCAGGGTAGACAGAGTGCCCTGTGCAGATCAGAGAGCGTCACTAATCTCTCCCCGCCCAAACCCTGAATCTGCTCAAACTAAACACTCTGTGTTCGGACATCTGCTTCTGCTGGAGCCGGGCTGAGCACGTACTTTCTGATGAGCACCACAATATTTCTGCCTTCAAAGACTACCACAGTATTCCACCTTCGCTAAGGGCCTGGTTATGACACAGAAACCAAATATCGGATTCCGATTCCAAATCAGCCAGTTTCAAAATTCTAAAGAAAGGGCCCTTTAGTGAAAAATACCCCCTTCCCAAAAACCTCAAAGAAATCCTGGGTTTTCCTCAGGAGGTACTTGAGTTCTGTCAGCTCTAGGAAGCTTTTCTTTAAAGCTTGGTGGTTCTGGTTGGCTTCTCGCAGCTCTCCATCCAGTTTCTCTAGAGTCGTCTGTGCGGGAGAAAAAGAGAGTAAGCCAGGCAGAAAGTGCGATGACACCCACTGCTCTGCACGCTCAGAGCGCCCCAAACTCAACCGCGAGGAGCATCCGTGCCTCCCAGCACAGCTCGAAGGAGGCCCTGGTAATGAACCCTGACTCCACCGTCACGGGGAGCCAAAAGGCAGCTTCCTGGGGGACCCCAAAGCCTCTGAGCCCACTTAACGCACCACGTGAAGTCAAGAATGGTGATATGTTCATGGAAGCCAGGACTGGGAAGGCTGAAGCAGGAGGGTTGCAAATCTGAGCCCAGGCTGGTAACTTAGCAACTTAATGAGACCCTCACTCAAAAAGTTTTTTTTTTAAAAAGGGGTGAGGATGTCACTCAGTGTGAAGGCCCTGGGTTTATGCCTATCACTGGGTGGGAGGAGAAATGAGAGAATCTGCACACTGAAATTCTTTCTGCCTCAAACACATTGTTAATGATGAACAAAATATACAAAAATATAACCACAAAAAAACCCCCAGAATCTGCCACCTGTTTTAGTGGGGATCTGGAGAACCAAGTATAAGCATTTTTTTAGAAAAAGCTCCGTGGACTGGGACAAGTGCAAAAGGGTGAGCAATTGAAACAACAAGGCTTGTGACGGAATCTAATGATGTGAAAACTCACCGACAAAATCAAAACACGGGCGCACGGCAATAATCCTTCGTTTGTTTGTAGAACTGGGGATGGAACGCAGGACCTCACTCTTGCCAGGCAGGTGGCAGCACCATGAGCTATATCCGCAGTCCAATCAAGTTTTTTTTTTTTTTTTTTGAGACCGGGTCTCACTTTGTAGTTCAGGCTGGTCCTGAACTCAACCTCGAACTCAGCAATCCTCTTGCCTCTGCCTCCCGAGTGCTGGGATGACAGGCGTGAGCCACCACGCCCGGCACTGTGGTATGTGGTACTGGTTGCTGCTGGGGTGAGTCTCCATGCCCAGCATTGTTGTATGTGGTTACTGGGGATCGAATCTGGCCCTTGCACTTACAAGGCAGGTGCCGGAACCACTCAGCTAAATTCCAAGCCCACTTTTTATTTTTTGAGACAGGGTTTCATTAAACTCTCCTGGATGGACTTGAACTTGCAGTCTTCCTACCTCAGCCTTCCGCAGTGCTGGGATCACAGGCACTGTGTGTCACCACACCCAGTTACAGTGAGTGGAACTCAGAGACAGAGCAGGTGCTTTGCAAGCAGGAGGCCCCAGCATAGCAAAAATGAAACAAAACAAAACAAAAAAAATGCAAGAAATTGTTGACAGAAAAAAACTGACTCATCAGCTGCTTCACACCAGGGTGATAATTAGAAGACATCCCATTCTGTCCACAAACCCACCGAGAACAAAGAAAAACAAAAACGGAAAGAACACGCTTCACGTGGCGCGGGCCTCCCAGGAGCTGTACTGAGAAAGGAAACCGCTTTCCTCCGGCTCCACGGGAGTGGCCCTAAGATTTTTTTTTTTAGGTTTTTGGAGACAGGGTCTCGCTTTGTGGTTCAGGCTGGCCCTCAGCTCAGCCTCCAACTCACATCACAGCAATCCTCCTGCCTCTGCCTCCCGAGTGCTGGGATGACAGGCATGAGCCACCACGCCCGGCACTGTGGATGTGGTACTGGTTGCTGCTGGGTGTGGGTCTCCACACCCAGTATTGTTATGTGGTTACCGGGGAATCGAACCCGGGTCCTTGCGCTTGCGAGACAGGCGCCGGAACCACTGAGCTAACTCCCCGGCCCAAGCCCTAAGATTTGCTACAGGATTTCCCCGGAGTTGGTGACCCCGAAAAGTGACATGAGTCCGCTTTGTCTCTGCAGCAGCCGAGTGAGGGACCCAGGCTGGGCTCTCAGAGCTCCCGAAGAGTTGGGCTCTGCAGGTCCAGGAAACGCACAGCACAACTCACCTCCAGGGCGATCATGTCCCGGGGCAGCGGGGTCTGCGGGTACTTCTCGGGCAGCTGGACTATAATCTCATCCTGCATCTCCTCTTCCAGAAACCCTGAAGGACGGAGCCCCAGAGACGGGGGACCACGGGTTCGCAGAGGGTCCAGCAGCACAGGGACCTTCCAGGCGCCCACGCGGGCCCCGCCTCCGGAACCGCCCGGCAGGCACTATAACCAGCGCCTCCGCTCACGCTCACGGAGCCCTGCACACTCGCCCTCCTCGCCAGTTCCCGGTGAGGGACAAGTCACTCACGGAGGATCCTCTCCAGCGACTCGCATCTCCGGACTTCATTCACAAATCTCCTCTGGAAGCTGTTCACACTCGCGTTTAGCTGGGTGTGGGAGCACAAGGCGCTTGTTAGGTGTAACAGCCGCCAGCATTTCCCTTTGTCACCGGCGTATGTAACGCTGGAGAATGTTGTAAAATCGTCTGAGGGTAGAGACTTCCTAGCTCTGTGCACAAGCAATGCCAAAACTCCCTGAAATGCCACAGCCTGGCCTTCCAGTTGCTAGAAGTCCTCCAACATAAGATTTTCTTGTATTTCTTTCTCTTTTTTTCTCCTCTGTTCGTTTTCTTCTTTCTTTTACTTCCTTTCTTTCTTTCCTTCTCTGTCTTTCTGTACAGGGGAGGGGACCCAGAGTCTTGGACATGACAGGCCAGCACTCTCACCACTGAGCTAACTCCCCGGTCCCCCTGCCTCAGTTTTGAAGTACGGTCTTACTAAATCGTCCAGACTAGCCTCAAATCTGTGACCTTTCTGCCTCAGCTACATATCTGGCTTGGTTTCCCAACTCTCAGCTACCATTACTATTGGGCCTTAAATTCCCTCCCTAGCATCACGAACACCAGAGGACCTTGAAAACTGCCCAGCTCTCTGTAGTACTGTGGCACCAACAAACACCCAGCCTCTGTGCTGCTGAGCCTCAGCTTAGCCTAATACAGCTACTGAGGCCCTGCCTCATGCCGGCCCAGGGCCAGCGACCAGGGATACAAACAAGACAGGATCCTTTGTCCTAGGAGCTCAGCTTTGACCTTGATCTCAGTGAAGAGGTAAAGAAAAGAGTGATCTTCTAAACTGCACTCCCTAAGAGCTTGGCGAGACTATTAGGTACCCCTGAAAAGTGGGACTTCTATATCAGGGTCAGGACAGTGGACCCCTACAACACCTCTCTCCCCAGCTCAGTCTGGGCCGTTATGCCCCATTGCGGAGTTCCTGGAGCGCTGTCTTTATCTGACTCATTAGAGAAAACAGGTTTCTGTCCTTATTAAAAGAATTGCCAATCTGCAGCGCCAGTGGATATATCTAGCATTTTAAGATGCTACATAAGAAATAAAGTGCAATGACATTTCCCATACAGTGGCGGCATGAGAGCTTCCAAACATTCCTACAAAGGACACAGGCATGGAGGAGGAAGAACTCAGGAACGGATGTGCTCAGTGTCACCCTGAATCCTGGCGGGAAGTACCACAACCATAAAGTGCATCTCTGGCTGCGGGCTCTTCTCCCTGCATAATGTGTTTGCTCTGCCACAGGAAGTGTTGTGAAAGAGTTAAACACCCCACCCCCACCTTCCTCTTATCTCCAAAGAATATAGAACCTACATCTTTGAACTGAACCAATCCAAGCTCTCCGAGCTCAGCTACACAGCAATACGCAGCCTCCACCTGGAGAAACAGCTGGGACAGACACATCTCCTCACTGCGAAACACGGACGCCATCTTGGCTCAGCCTTGGCCTGCAAGCCAGCGAAAGATATTTAAGGTGATAAACATGCGAAGAGCTTAGGGCGTTTAAGTTAAAAAGTAAAGATTAATTTTTAAGTTAAAAACTGAAATCCTAAAATCATCACTCCTAATTTAAAGAAATTAAAAATAGGATAGCATTTTCCATCTTCTTTCAGGTTGGCTGAAGATTTTTTTAAACACAGGATTAAAGAGCTGAGCGTGTGGTAGAACACTTACCAAGTCAGGCAAAAGGCCCTAGAACTAAAGAAGAAAATATGCACGATTTAAAGACTTAAATTGAGGAGGCTGTCAGGAACTCGGCCCCTTCACACATTAGAAGTTGAACTGTAAATTCCTTAAAGCTTTTTCAGACAGCAATTTGTCAATATTTATTGAATTTTATATCACTCATATTCGTGACCCGAAATTTCCACCGCTATCTATCTAGACAGACCTGGATATCTGTGGAAAGACCACTTCACACCCACGTTTCCTATGCATTAAAGATACTGACTGTAAAATGCAGACTGAGACTGGAATGAGAAGTAACCGGAGTTCAACAGATCCCTGGACTGGATCAGAGATGCACACACCTCTGTCCTGTGCTTCTCAAAAGCACGGCCAGTTGTCCAGCTACCTCTAAGCTGCAGTTGCAGCACTTACTCATCCACATGTATCGATTACCAACTTTAAAGAAGGACTGAAAAAGATTCATTCTAGAGAGGGGTCACCGATACACCCTTCACCTGAAAATCCAAGATCCACACTTCCACAACCTGGCACTTTTTGTGCAGCCCCACAAGGCCGCGCGTGGAGAAGCCACAATGGCCTCATGCGACATGGCAGAGTCACAGCAGGTACTCTGAGAACGTGGCCCCAAGTTCCCTTCGGGCCACGTGCAGAAGCTGCGCGAGAAGCACAGACAAGCTCCGCATGGAGCCTGGAGCCCCGCGCTCAAGGTGTTTTATCAGCTAGGTGCAAACATTGCAAAACCTGAAACCCAAGACACTCATTCCAGCCTCGCAGATAAGGGATTCTCAGCCTGGGTCACAAGACGCCGGCTGGCTGGGCTCTAACAGGCGGCGGCCGAGCCTCACCCTGAGGGAGAGCCGCTGGCACCCTGGCTCGCTAAGCCACCGCCACCCACGGCATCCTCAGGCGGGCGGAGCTGTGCGGTGGCGGTTTGGGACTCAGAACATTCACCCACACCAAACAGACCATCAAAGATTGCCCCTTGGGTGTCTGTTTGTTTTAACAGATGGCAGCGAAGGCCACCCGCTCAGGGTTAGGGACACAGCAGAGGACTTCTTTCTTTCTTTTGAGACAGGGTCTTGCTTTGTAGTTCAGGCTGGCCCTGAGCTCAGCCTCCAACTCACATCACAGCAATCCTCCTGCCTCTGCCTCCCGAGTGCTGGGATGACAGGCGTGAGCCACCACGCCCGGCACTGTGGTTTGTGGTACTGGTTGCTGCTGAGTCTCCACACCCAGTATCGTATATGGTTAACCGGGAATCGGACCTGGGCCCTTGCTCTTGCAAGACAGGCGCCAGAACCACTGAGCTAAATCCTCGGCCCGGAAGACTCCTTTCAGTGGGAAACCTAAGTCCGAGTGAGAGCAGGAGTGGGGTGCGCGGGGCTCTGGCTCTGCCTTCCCCAGCCCCATCTTTCTTCGCAGTACTCTCCAGACTCCTGCGCCTACCTCAGGGCCTTTGCTTGTACCTTCCCTGCAGCGGGAGGCCGGACCCTCCGTCTCCTCCCCTCCATCCCCACGCCCCAGCCCACACCCCCACCCACGCAGCCTAGTGGAAGGGCTCGTCCTCCCCTCAGCGTGCCCCATCAGGCCGCCTGGCCCCTCTCCGCCGCCAGAACGTGAAGCCTGCACTCTCCAGACCCCGCCCTGCAGCGAGGACTGCCACGAGCGCCAGCATAGTCTGCTCCTGCATTTCTGCCCCTGAACATCAGCTCAATCAAAAGCTGTCGCGCAGTCCCCGACAGCACGCCCGCGCTCCGGGCACGGGGCCCTAAGCCGCCTGTCAACCGAAGTCACAGCGCGGAAACTTCTTACCAACGTTTGCTCGGCGCCGCTCGCTCCGGGCGCGCCGGCCCAGTGCCAGGGCGGGGATCGGCCCGCAGCGGCGCTCAGCCCGGTGCTCAGGCCGGGCCTGTGGGGTGTGGGCAGGCCCGGCTGGCCGGGAGACCTCCGTGCGGCTGGCTCTGCCCGGATCCTCGCTCCTTCTCCCCGGGCGGGCGGCTGCGTTGTATCAACACCGCGGCTGCTGTGGGTGCGGAACCTGCCGCGCCGGCCCGCCCGGTCAGCCCCAGCCCGGCCCGGCCCCCGCCCAGCCCGGTCAGCCCCAGCCCGGCCCGGCCCCCGCCCGCTCGGCCCCCGCCCGGTCAGCCCCCGCCCGGTCAGCCCCCGCCCAGCCCGGTCAGCCCCCGCCCGGTCAGCCCCCGCCCAGCCCGGTCAGCCCCCGCCCCACCTGCGCCCTCCGCTCCGCGGCGCTGCCCTCTCAGGAGGGGCCCGGCCCCGGGTGAGCTGAGGCTGGGGACAGGTTTCCAGGGGCCTCAGAAGGCTCTGGGACAGCACAGCTGCTGAGCACCTCAAAATACTCCTTCAGATCGTAAGAAGACACGACACCACACAGCAGTTGGGGAAAAGAAAGTATCGTGCTGACCATCCTATTAACCGTTTTCCAATGCGATTCCGAAGGCAAACAGGCGGATTACACTAAATACCCATGTCTAAAACTTAACTTCCTTTGTGGCCTGGAGAGAAAGACAAGGCTAAACGGGATGGTCACCACTTCCTCACGGAGGGTGACTAGGTGTGATTGAAATATTCTCTGAATGTTTCCATTGAATGTTGTTACAGTAAGAGACACATCGTCACTTTCCTCCCCCAGAATACTCCCCAGTGCTTCAGACATACTAATCTCATCCTAACCTCTTTCGGAAGCAGTTCTGGAAATCCTCTCTTCTGAGTGCCTTTACAAGGTGTGATCAAAAACAGTGAATGCCGCTGCCAAGCACCATCCAGTGGAAGAGTGTCTTAAAAACAGGACACTATGTCTTTTGCTGTATCTGGTACCGTGTCAATTCTGGCTCTTCCTCAAAGCCAAGCTGACCGTGAAAGATAAAGGTTTTGAATCCATGCAGGACATCAAGTCAGCCACCACTGCACAACTAAAGACTCATGGCCAGCGGGTCCTACCTGTCCTCTCAACATGGCTTATATCTTCCACCCATCCCATCTGCTGCCACAGAGAGAGAGCTGCGTGAAGGTTCCACTCTGGACACTCCAGCTGGGCGGTAAAGGAGAGACACGGGCCACTTCTCCTGAAGTCAGGCTGGGGGTCGGGGGAGGGGAGGTACAGGGAACCGGCCGTGATTAGCTGGTGCCGAGGGTTATCTAGGGCACTAGCAGAATGATAGAAGTCGAGGGAGGAACCCCACGGGGCTAGCGGTGAGTGAGCGGCAAACCTTCCCCAGCCAGGAGCCAGTGTGGAGTCACTAACTTGGTGTCTCTGTCACTTTCCTTGTCGCTGAGCCGTGATCCCTGGCACTCAAAGGAGGAGAGGTTTACTTTGGCTCCAGGTGGCTCCCAAGCAGGACAAGATGGCACAGGAGCCTGGCGGAAGGGTCTGCTCACCTCATGGTAGTCCGGAGGCAGAGAAGGAGCCGAGGGAGGCACAGGAAGGAAAATATAGCCTTCCAGGTCAGACCCAGCGACCATCGGCCTCTTCCCACCAGGCCCCACTGAATAGCAAGTCACAAGCACATAATCAGTCACCTTCCAACACGCGCTTCCAGAGCCACTCCAGCGCTAGGCCACGACACCCAGCAAGGCTTAGAGCATTCACAAGCAGCAGGGCGGCCGGCCAGTGAGGCTGCAGCATGGAGCCGGCTGCATTGAGAGTGTGTGAGGGGTGTCGAGTGCCAAGTCGTGGTCAAAGCGCGTGAAGTCTGATTTCCCAGTAAGAAACTCGGGTTTCACCCTGATAGCACAGGAAGCTCTTGGAAAGTAAGCACTTTTGATAACTTGTTCATAGGTATTAAACCTATTACTCCGATTCCTGCATTTGGAAAGATGGAATAGAAATACTTTTTCATCCTCACAAGTAAAATTTAAAAGCCTGGACAGCCGGGCAAAGTGGCGCACACATGTCTGTGATTCTAACTACTCAGGAGGCTGAGGAAGGAAGATTGCAAATGTGTGGTCAGCCTGGCAACTTATCAAGACTTTGTTGCAAGAAATAAAAGGGCTTGGGCCAGAGATTTAGCTCAGTGGTTCCGGCGCCTGTCTTGCAAGCACAAGAACCCGGGTTCTATCCTCGGTAACCACATACAATACTGGGCGTGGAGAATCACGCCCAGCAGCAACCAGTACCACATACCACAGTGCCGGGCGTGGTGGCTCACGCCTGTAATTCCAGCAGTTGGGAGGCAGAGGCAGGAGGATTGTTGAGTTCGAGGTTGAGTTCAGGACCAGCTTGAACTACAAAGCAAGACCTTGTCTCAAAAAAAGAACAGAAAAATGTTTCCTGTGCAAAGACCAAGCAGTGCAAAAGCCCAAGTCCAGACCCCAGTACCATACATCCACGCACACACATAAACAGTGAGAGAACACGTTAAAGACCGAGAGGCGGTGGGGGGTGGGGGGGGGACATTTGCAAGCCACATATCTGATAAAGCTGGAATTTATAGTCTTCAAACTCCATCAGTAAACAAAATAACTCAATTTGAAAATGACACAGAGACACACGCACACACACATTCTAGCTGGCTGGCTCACACACTTGTGAGGGCCACAAAGTCCCACAATCCACTGTCTGCAAACTGTAGACCCGAGGAGCTGTCCCAGGTCCAAGGCAGGGAAGGAGGCAGCTCAGGTTAAGTAGGAAGCAGATTCCTAGTTCTGCCTTTTCGTTCAGGCTCCCAGCAGATTTGAGGGTGCTCTCCAGTGCTGGGAAGACCACCGCTATCTCCTGCCCCCTCTCCTTCTTCCATTTCTTTTTTTGTAGCACTAGAGGTTGAAAGCAGGGCCTCTGCACTCAGCGACATCCCCAGCCCAGCTTAATTTTATTTTTAAATTTTGAGACGGTCTCACTAAGTCACTAAACTGCCTATGGGGGACTTCAACAGAGATTCTCCTGCCTCAGCCTCCCAGAGCACTGGGATTACAGATATGTGCCAGCAATCCTGACAATGACTATCTATCTTACTAGTCAAGTATTCATCTCTTCTAGAAATATCCTCACAGACATATCCAGAAAAATGTCTTCCTAGCTCCCTGGGCGCCCTTTAGTCTAGTCAAGTTGACACATAAAATGAATCTCCACAAGACCGACCTGGCACCCACATGTACCTGGGTAGCCAGTCTGTCTCCAAATGAGACACTAAAAGCCGTCAGGGTGCTGCCAGGGCGCCGGCCAGCGACAGCGCACGCTTAGCCTGTCTGCGGCTCTGCTGTGTGCAGTGGGGATGACAGTAACGGGGTCACCGCTCTGCCCAGTGTGGCCAGCTACAGACGCACCGTTTCTCCCCTAAAAGAGGAAGTCACCTCTTCAAGTGATGTTTGCCTTTCTCCTCATGGCCCATAACTGAAACACTAGGATGTAAAATCAACAATATTCGCATACTGACGTAAATCTTTACATACACAGCAGAGGAATAAGAAAGAAAACAAGTATATTTGCTTACTGTACGTAGACATGTATGTGGACACAAGAATGCACTGATAACAAAATAAGGAGGATGTTCACAACACCAGCGTTCACATCTGGCCCGGTCACAGCTGGCATTCCTAACTGCCCTCTTTTACCACCCTCTCTGACCCCTTTGCTTTCAGCAAGCACTTGGGCTGATCATGCTCTTTCCTGGTGGGTAAGACCCAGTCTTCATTACCGAGGGCAAAAGGGCCACCATAGTGCCACCTGGGTTGGGCTGTTGCGATCGCCACAGATCTCAAGGCCTGGCATGACCGCACCTCCGCCGACGAAGAGCGTTCCGTTTCCCCTCGTGCTTCGGATCATCACCCAGCCAGCCCTGTAACTCCCTTCTTGACCGCTGACTCACCTATGAGGAGCCCCGCGTGGCTGGCTGGCAGTTTTAACTCCCAGCTCAAAAGGATTTTTGAGCTATCTCCAGGAGAAAGGCTTCTTCTCTCCGGAACTAAAACGTCTCGGCCAGCGGAGCAGAAGAGCACCAGGAAGAAGTTTTGGGCGTGGACCACCAGATGTCAGGATGAGCAGGACCCCCCACCCCCCCTCCGACTCCTGAAGCTGTGAGTTCGGCTGGGCAGGAACGGCACCACCAAGGAAGAGCTGCAGGGTCTGCTTCAGCCCTTCAGCTAGAACTGCAGCCGAGTCCTCAAAAGGCCTCCGTCTCCCTATCAGTGAATTCCGTCGGCATGAGCACACTGCTGTGCTCTCTCCGCCGGGAAGTCAGCACGGGTCAGGAGAACACTGGGCAGGCAGTGACTCAGCGGTAGGAGCTTTGCTGAGCATGCTTGAGGCCGCTGGTCTCATCCCCAGCACCACAAATGACGAAATAAACACAATTTTAAAGGAAGAGGAAGAACAGCAAGCAGTGGCCAGGGTAATGCTGTACAGGACAGTCTGACAGCGGATAAGCCCTCCTGTGGGTAGTTCTGGCAGAAGCATGGAAGGCGGGAAAGGTGACTCCATATCCAGAAGTGTCTCTTCTGATTGGATAAAGTGCTGCTGCTTCCATGACGGAAGTGATGTCATCAGCCCGCCCCCAGGCTGCTGCCTGCTGACCGCTGACCGCTGACCCTGGGAGGTGATCCCGTAGCAGGGACGCAGGGCTGCTTCTGCTTCGGGCAGCCTGGGCTCAAAGCAGCAGCCACACCCAGCCTGGCCGCAGGGTACGGAAGCCAGTGTTCCGAGCCCACGCACAACCTCCAGCTTGGCTACCATGGACACTTTGCTCATGAGCCTGCTGGGCAGTGACAAGGCTGACTGAGGGAAGAGGCTGAGTAGCATCCACAGAGACATCATCCTACTCATTTGATCATCAAAATCCTGTGCTGAGGTCAGCCTTTGGTGAGTTTCACATGGGACAGAAACATCGGTGGACTTTTTACCCATAGATCAAAAGATCTGTGTACGTCTTCATCAAATTACTGCATCGCCATTTTTAAAATCACATCCCTTTCAACGTGAGGACCCTCCAGCCAAAGCACATACTCAATCACACATCTGGCCAGTTTTTCCTTCCAAGCAAAGTACTAACCAGGTACACTGCCCAAGGGTCCGCCCTCTGAGCCGATCGCCCTTCACTACAGCACTTCGAATACGTCCCAGAGTAGGGCTGTCCCACAGTAGCCGTCCACTTTCAAGTCAAAGTCACTGATCACAGAGAGCTTCCCAAGAGGCCATACATGTGGGCTGAGAAGGAGCAGGTGGCACAGGCACAGGGACCACGGCACTGGATGCCCTTCCTCCCAGCACTTACTTGTGCCTCCAGGGTGGTCTGGGCCGGTCATATATCCACCGCTTCCATCGGATGCTGGAGGACTGCTGTGCGGGCCAGACTCCCTGGTGTGGTGAGCCACGCCACACCCAGCTCATGACGGGCAGCTGTGGTTGGGTGGTAACATCATGAACCATGATTAAGCTTTCGTCTCCACTAAACCCCGGGAACAAGCCAAGAGCAGCTTCTCAAAAGAAAAGCCGTTTTCTTGTGGATAATAGCCAGCCAGGCCTTGTTCCAAACTTCTAACGACCTGTACTGAAGTTCCCCTGAGGTCCTGCCAAAGGCTCCAGACACACTGCTATCTGTCACTAATTCTCCAGGCACTGCGGGATCTGCTGGGTCACATGGTCCAGCAGCCTGGACCAGCTGCAGAATCTTCCCCTGTGTGGACCCCACTCAGAACCACAGCTTTTGGGGTCACTTGGTAAATAGGGTTCAGTAACACTGAGAAATGAGAAACATACTACTTTCAAATCCAAAGGTCCCCTCAGCACTGTGCCTCTTTCCTGGTTGTAGAAGGGTCAGCCATGAAAACATACCCTGTCTATCAGAGGGGATACCTCAGCAGATCTCATACCAGAAGACCCCTAGAAATTTCACTAAGGCCCATGAATTATAGTCTGATTGATTTCTCACCTTCAGACACAAAGATCCTTTATCAATAACTCTAGAGTGGTTTGTACTTCTAAGTGAGAAGGTCCGACCAGCATAATGTTATTGGTGCAACAGACCAAGCTGATACCTGTGGGAGAGTAAGGGACGCAGATCTCCATATACTGAAGATGGGACCTAAGGCTGAAGAGTTAAAATACCCCCGAGTGAGGACATGAAGGTGGCCTCGCTGGGTGACAGCAAATTTTTCCTGATGGGCCACATCGACAAGGAAGGGATTCGCCAAACAAACAGTAAGAGACAGCCCTTTCAAAACCACAAGCGGTGAAGAGAAAGGAGAGAGAAGGCAGTGACCGCAGATTAATGCAGCATTGCTTTGCTTGATTTTTAAAGGAAGAGACAGCATCTAACCCTCAGTGGCACAGCACATCCCAGAAAACGACAACTTCTGCTTTTCTTATCTGTGATGGACATTTGAGACAATCCATTGAACCACACTAAGATAACTTAAATTTCTCTGGGGCTGCCTGACTGAGCTCAATTTTGTGCATACAGCATTTCCCAGAATTACTGACCCGTGGGAAGTTAGAACAGGTAAATAGTTAGCAACCACAATCTAGTTTATCCAAAAACAAAGTAAACACCCAAATCTCAAGAGTGCAGGGAGAGAGGGAAAAGGAGAAAAGAACAGATACAGCCCTGGTCCCAAAGGGTCTCCAGAGGGAAACAAAGATTTACTTCCATTATTCTCCCGCAAAAAATGAGACATACTGACGCTGAATGACTTTCCCAAAGCCAAATATTATTCTCTTCTTCATTATTATTATTAATATTTTTGTGGCCAGTGATTTGGCTCAAGTGGTACAGTGCTTTGGAAGCACAAGGGCCTGAGTTGGATCCTCGGTACTGCAAAAACAATAATAATAATTTGATAGCAGGGGTCAGGCTCAGAACCTTGCAGCTGCCGGGCTGGTTCAGCATCGCTGTGCCACCTCCCCCGCCCTCAGACAGTAAGCTCTTATTTCTTTGCTTCACTCATCTTTTGTCCAGTACCAGGGATTGAACCCAGGGCCTTCTCACTGAACTGCACCCCTAACCCTTTACACACACGCACACGCACTGTTCATTTTGTTTTGTTTTAAATTTTAAAA
>PVIR01018421.1:0-33440 GCA_004026965.1 Petromus typicus | reverse complement strand
GCAGATAAACCCTAAGCTTGTTCTTCCTATTTTCCTTGGTTTTTTACGATGAAAAAAAAAAGATGTCCTCATTCATGTATGGCCTGCCAAGTCAGTGAGTCTAACTTCACCATCGTATGCAGAATCATTAGCTTTGACAAAGAAGGTACAGAGAGGCTAACTAAGTAGAAATGAAACTAAAATTGCAGAACAAACTTATATCCCAAAACAGTTTCAGGAGACAACTGTTTCCTTAGAAGGCCATCCTATGAAAGTGGTCAAGATACTTAATCCAATCACTATGCAAATGTCAATGTATACCAAAAATATGGACCTGTTTAATTTTTTCACTTATTACAGGGAAAAAACCCATTGTCATTAGGGCCTCAAAGCATTTCCCCTCACTCCCAGCATACCTACCATTATTCTTCCCTCTGTCTTCATGAAAAACACATGGTGAGTGCTGTTGCTTAGCACCATCCAATGGAAAAGCCAGCTCATAAAATACAATGAAGTGCTTCATCCACCTTATTCCTGGTACCGTGAAACCTCTGCCTCTTTTTAAAGTAAGAAATTAACATGAAAGTTAAGTGTTTTGAATAGATTTAGAATGGTAAAGAAGTCACAAAAGCACAACTAAAGATACTCAAGGAAAAGGACGGCAAGGAGTAAGGTGTGGCAATGTGTCGCAGAATTTTAATAAGCCAAAATTAGACCAGAATACACGAAGTTGATTACAGTTCTTTTTAAGAATGAAGAACATATTCAAGACCTTTGGGACACTATTAAATGAACAAATATGCGCAAAATACCTGGTGGTGAGGAGAAGAATTAATGGTGTTATTAAAAAAACTATTCCATGAAGTAATAGCAGGGAACTTCCTAATGTTGACAAAGATATGGATTTCTGTGTAAAGGAGCCCAAGAAGCTTCAGCACAGCATATTGTAGACAAAATGTCAAAAAAAAAAAAAAAAAAAAAAGACAATCCTTTAGTTCTACTAACCAAAAACAGGAGAACCAGGGAGGAAATAAGACATTACAACAGATTCCCCAGAAAGATCGCTAAGGATTATTGCAAACTAACTGGAAAAAGTAGAATAGGATGCATTTCTGCACTCATCTTAAACCATGAAAACAGACCAATAAGAGTAAAAAAATTGCATCAGTAATTTAACAGATAACTTCATTGCTTAATTTTACCATTTTTTCTGTGGTACTGGGGATTGAACCTAGAGCCTTTATCTTGAGGTATTTTATTTTTAGACAACAACTTGCTAGTTTACTAAACTGACAGGCATGGGCTTGAAGTTGTGATCCTCCCACCCTTGCCTCCATAGTGCTGGGATTACAGGAATGCACCATGAATTTGACCAAAGTATTCAAGAACACAAGCCATTCATCCTGTCATGTGCCTGTAATCTCACCCACTTGGAAGAGTGTAGGCTTGAGGCTAGTTGGCCAGGGCAATTTAGCAAGACCTTGTCTCAAAATTTTGAAAAGAACTGGTGATGCAGTTAAGTAGTACAGCATTTGCCTACTACACTTAAGGATTAGGTCCAAAGAAACACAGGAAAACTATAGGCCAAATCCCTAATGCACACATATATGTAACAAAATACTAGCAAAATGATCATCCAGTGATTACTAGAGATTGGGAAGTGGCAAAAAGGTTAAATTTGATCAGTCCTTGTATATGCATGTATAGAAATGCCACCCTTAGCTCCATTCATATATATATAATTAATACATTAATTTTAAAGAGCTACACTAAATATAAAATACAACATTTTGGCCTTCAAAAAGTGTCAGATTGTAAATAGTTGTAATGTATGACTGAACAGCAGTGGTGATAATGAACATCCCTGTCTTGTTCTGATCTAAGTGTGAAAGGTTTCACTTTTTGACCACTTAATTTGATGCTGGCTATTGGTTTCTCAAATAGCTCTTATCGTTTTGAGATAAAGAGCACATATTCCAGTTTTCTATACGGTTTTACTCATGAATGGGTGTTGGATTTTGTTAAATGCTTATTCTGCATTTATTGAGATAACTATTTGGTTTTTGTTCTAGAGGGTGTTACATTTATGGATTTACAAATGATGAACCACCCTTGTACCCAATTTGGGCAGGGTGTATGATCCTCTTGTTGAGGATTTTTATAGCAATGTTCATTAGGGAGACTGGCCTGTAGTTCTCTGATTTTGAAATCAAGGTAATGGTTTACTTCTAGGAATGAATTTGAGAATATTGCTTTCCTTTAGATTTAAGAGTCTGAGTAGTGGCTTTAGCTCTTCTCTGAAAGTCTTACAGAATCCATCAGTAAAGCCATCAGAACCCAGACTTTTCAAATTAGACTATGTATAAGGCTTCTTGAGTTCTTGGATAGTAACAGTGTTTGCTTTCAAACTGAAAATTAGAGTAGTTGTGTTTACTATTTATGACACTAAACTAGCATACAAAGAGAGAAGAATAAAATAGACAGTCACCACTGGAAATCCCCCTAGAGAGACTGTAATCACCAAATTAGAAATGAGGTCTGAAAAGCTTTATAAGTAGTAAGAATTTAGTTAGGATAAATATATTGCCTTCTATCTTTTTTCTACCATTGTATATATTCAAGCTCATGTATAAAAAACAAAAACCATAAATTTTTGGCGTCAGATACTAAGACAAAATATAACCAACTGTGCTATTAAAAATTTTACTTAAGGATTTGTAATCATTTGAAAATTTCTGTAATCATTTGAAAATTTCATTTCTTCATCTCTGAGTACAAAAACACTAGTAGGTCTATCATTCTGATTATTCTCATGGAAACTATGTAAAGTATAATTTACTGATCTCCCAACTATGCTGAATCTTGACCTCCAGTAACCTTTTTATAGCCGAGTGAACTAGAACCCAGATCCATTCCTTAGCACTAACTATGTCAGATAAAGATAATATTTTAAAATATTGTTACTGTTGGTGAGATTTCCAGCAATACTTTATGCCTATGAATTCAACATGCTCAGTGATTGTCCTTCAGAAAACTCGGTCTAGAGAGATGATTATGAAAGCATCACCAAGGGTAAGCCAGAATCTTATCAAATAATTTAACAGTTTCAGAAGCCTGTTATCATTTGTCTGTTCCAAAACAAGATTTACCAGACATATACCAAATTACAAATCCAGACATAATCACAAGAAAAAGTACTTTTCATTTTAACTGGATGAGAGACATTATGTTTGGCTCGGATTTCCAACACATCATCATGTGTGGCTATTAAATTACTTTTCCATTCAATGTTCTGCTTTCCCTTGACTATAGTTTACATTTAATTAAAAGTGCTCTTTTGATGTCATCTTTATTTTAAGCCAAGAAACATCAAGGCCAATATTGATTGCAGTTATCAATTCATTCCATTTGGAACTTAGTTTCCAAGGCAAGCCAAATATGACCTCATATATAATAAGAAATCAAGGAATGCCCCAGCATGAGGTTTCAGACTTCTATCCATAATCCAAAGGAAGTCAGACAGTCACAGACAAACCTACCCAAACCTGTGGTTCCAAAAGACAGAGTAGCTATTTCCTGAACTGGGTCCAAGTTTTATACTGAGAGATGAAGAAATTAAATTAACTTCAAATGATTACACTTGAAGGCAGCAGTTACACTGAGACAGTAAAGGAAGATAGTTTAGATTTGAGCATGTTGCTTTTGGAGTTCCTAGCAGGTATCTACATGAAAATGTCTTGCAAGCTAATGAGTACACAAGGCAGAAGCTTAAGAGGACAATCTGGCTACACACTATTGAAAGCATTTCATGTAGATGGAAGTTCAATCCATGTCAACAAAAATGATGGAGTCACCACATGAAGGTATGTAGAGGGAGGAAAAGAAGGGCCTATGCCTAAATCCTGACAATGTTGCAACTTTAATGGCTGAGCAGAGGTAAGGAATGCTACAGAGGAGACCAAAGAGATGTCTGAAATATAGAAACTAAGTAACGGTGTTATGAAAGCCAAGAGAAAATTGTGTTACTCAGTGGGCACAGAAGAATCAACTGTGAACTGAAGATGCATAGTTGGTACACATTTCAGACTCCGACTGTAACAGAGACAGAGGATGGGAGTCATAGGGAGACAGCCAAAGGGAGTCATAATTTGAAAGATTTTTTTTCTTCAGGAAAAGTTGAACATGAGTCTATTCCTAGATTGTATTCTACTATCTGTAAATAAAGACATAATTAACTTCTAAAGGGGCCAGTAGGCACTAGAGTACAGCTGAAGAAATAACCTCTGTTTACTTATCACTGAAGGAGAAGAAGGAAGAGCACACCTGTGGTGGGATGGTGTCACCAGGCTGAAGGAGCTGTACCCTGGACACTTCTCCCCAAAATAAGGGCCATTCGGTCAACAGTCTTGTGCTGCTTACTGAGGGTCCATACCTTCCTGGTGCCTTTTTCCATACAGCAACTTAATTCTCACAACATTCAGAAATTATTCTTAGTTCCTTTGTCATATGTTATTAAAAAAAATACAAAGCGATTAGATAAACTTGCCCTAAGTTTCATGACTAGTAAAAGATGTTGAAAACTAGGTCCCTAATATCAGACCTCACCTACTATGAAATACCTTAATAGCGATCAATGATTTGAGCTTCTATTTGCATTGTTCTGAGTTCATATCTTAGTTAATCCTTATGCTCCTTGACTTATAATGGGATTAAATGGGATTATGTCTCTCAAACTCATTGTATGTAAAGAAAAAAATCTTGTAACATGAAAATTCATTTACTATGTCTAATCCATCCAACACCATAGTTTAGGACAGCTCACTTTAGATGTGCTCAAAACATTTACATTAGCCTGGGGTTCAGCAAAAACATCTAACAGACATCATTTAGTAAGACAGTATTGAATAGCTATTATAGAGTACTCAACAAAGTGCATTCATGCAGGGTTGCTTATTTACCTTCCTGACCAGCCAGGTATGGACTCACTGCACCTCCACAACAGCACAACTGTAGCAAATTCTGAACTAAAATGTCCACTGCATACTGTTGCCTTTGACAGCATATAATGTCAGAATTCCTAAATTGAACTACTGTAAATATGGGATCATCATACATCAGTGAAGTGATTATAATTTACTCACTGTGAGGATAGAGGATAACTGACCTCCTTAGGGCCATGCAGTTAGAAAGAATACAGGCACAGGAATCAAACAGAAGGACACAGTTCAAGGGAGAGTGAGAAGAGCCTAGTTAACACCCCAGGGAAAAAGGAACTGGAACTAGAACCCATCAGGGTGTAAAAAAGCAGCACAGAGGACTTGAGCACACCTTTTCAGAATAGAGAAAGGACACATTTTGAAGCCTCCGATATATTATACTATTTATATACTGATAGGTTAAATAGTACCCCAAAGGCTGAAACAGCCAGCACTAAACATCTGTGAGTGGTTTACCAGGATGATTCTAGTTCTCTTTTGAGGTCACAGCTGGGCTGCAGTGCCCTCTTCAAAGATTGTAACTCACAGGTGAGTGGTCAGGGTTCCCGGCCATGTGGACCTGTTCTCGGGTTACTTTATCATATTTGGAGCTTGGCACAGGTTTCCTCCAGACTAAGTGACCTGGAAGAGAACTAAGAAACTTAGGAATTCATGTGCCATTGTTATTTTATTCTGTTCCTTAGAGGTGAAGCACTGAATCCAACCTTCACCAAGAGAAGTTTCAAAGAATTTCTGAACACAGTTTAAAGTCACCTCCACTCCATACCTGGTGATTGCTAAAGAAAGTGATCCCTTTTGTAATTTAAGAACCTATACCCATGGGCAGTAGTAGAATGGCACAAATCTCCCCTTTGGTTGAGCCAAGGAGAGGTGAGTCCTTGCAAGGAGGAGGCATGACATGAGGGCTACAGAACTCTCAGCAAGACCCACACTGAGGGGCATGTGCTGCCAAAGGATGTAAGTGATGCTCCTGGGGATTTTAGTGGGAGTCCCACAGCTAAGATCCGGGTAATCTTTTGGAAAAAGGGTCATGGTTTGCCCATTTCTTGCATGGACTGCTGTGCTCAGAGCACATTTGGATTTCAGTATGCCAGCCTTAGACCTAAATGCACAGCTGTGGTGCCTCAATCAGATATATGCAGCGTGTGCCTCACAGGCTGGACCTACGGATCCTTTCTTTTGCCCATTTCACTCCTATTCCCTTCATCTCTGACACCAGGGACTGCTTCCCAGTGCTCAGTGGGATCTCCTTTTCCCCAGCAGAAAGGAATGCCAGATTTTGTTTCGTTCTCCCCAAAGCACAACCCATTATGTTGCCTGCTGGTGCCTTTCGTGACCTCTGTCTTTCCACAGTTCTAGATGATTCAACTGGAAATAATCTGATCAGCTGTCAGAAGGATTCCAAAGCTTAGCTCAGCCACTAGCAGAAAAAATAAAACAATGCCCTGTAGAAAAACTAACCCTAATATTCTCTCTAAATTTTAAATCAGGTTGGGTTCTCTGTCTTCTCATTTAATGTGACTTTGTTCAAAGGGAAGTTAAGCTATGCTGTGGTTTGTGGGGAGAGTCTGGCAAAGACACCTCATTTCTCTGCAGCCAGAGAGGTCCACTGAGGAAAGAAATGTAGACTGGTTACTCCACAGAAGTCCCTGCCCTCCCAGTGGCTGGCATGGAAGATGTGCTCAGTGAATGTTCACTTTCTGGTGGTCTAAATTAAAACTAAGAGTATTATTAGGCGGGAAGAGATGACTCTCCAGGCCAGACAGCCGCTACCCTGCTGCTAAAAGCATGTTGGGTAATGGCGCCATGAGCTCATAGCCTGTGACGGATAGCAGAAAAACCCAATTTAACCCAATTCACTCCAAATGGGACAAATCTCAGGACATACAACTGTTTTTGTAACCAACACACATGGAACATCACTATTGGGCATTAACTTTAAAAGACTGACTTTTCCACACAGGCTATGCAGACTCACATGTAGAGATGGGAAATCTTCATAAATCACTGTAGCTCAGGAGTTTCCTTTAGTAAATACATGAGCAGCATTATTTTGGGTATTATGTAGATCCATGATAATGTCTCCTCCTGCCAAGACAATGATTGCCAAGTACTGTATTTCTCTACTACAGAAAATGAATGAATTCAAAGACTTTCCCAAGGTCATAAGTTGATGCCTAGAAAACTGCCAAATGGAGGCCCATATGCTGACTTTCTGCTCCATATTCCTAGATCCCACCGGAACATGATGGAAATAGCCAGAAAAACACTAGAAGGCATGTCAGGCCAGTTTCTGCCTAACTCACTAGACCCCATCCAGGGATCATAATGGCCCTCATGCCACGGGGGAGGTGTTAAGTTTGTCTGCTGGATTTCTGAATCAGTCTCTTCCTGGATATGATGATATCTCTATTCATGCTTTATATGAAAGGCCTTTTACCTCCACCAAACCTCACACAGCCCCTGCTGCACGTCACAAGGCATCTTTGTTTCTCAGAGTCTCTCGAGCCTTTGGTACTAGAATGCCACTTAGCAGAACAGTGCTAAATGATATACAACGCATGACTGAGGGAAGTATTTTCTCACTTTGTTGGGACAAGAAAGCCAAGAAAAATGTCATCACTTAGAGGTATTCTGCCTTCTGTTGCCCACAGAATAATAGGATATAAAATCCATTTCTAAAATTTCCCTATGAGGGATAGACACCACTCTGCCACCAATCATGACACTTCCAAGAACTTTAAGGTCTTTCACATACCATTCAACCTCTCTGAACAAAGATTCCTCACCTCAACTATGAAACATAGAAAATTTGAGTGGCCGTCTTCTCAGTTCTTCCAATGATGGTACATTTCCTGGACCTCCTGTATTAGTACAAAGAAAGTAATTATTGATAAGCAATGAATTATCTGGGGCATTAGGAATTAATAGCAGAAAAACCTGATTTAATACATTAAAGCATTTAATACATTGCTTATCAATAATCAATTAATCCTAATTATTTAATTAATACAAAATCCTAGCTGAAAAATATACTGTATACCATTCAGTATACAAGTCACACACATCTCACCATCGCTCTCACCAACACACTTCCAAAAGGTTGGCCCCCAAATGTTGTCACACAAAAAAGTTGACCTGCATTCATGTTATTAAACAGATACTAGTCTATTTGGAAAACACAGCAGAAGGAATACCAAATCGTTTGTACACATTGTTACTCAAAAGTAGACAGGGGGCATGTTTGTAATGAAAAATATTAAGGAAACTTTGCAGCCAAGTTAGAGGACCAAAATGTATTTTTCTAAAGTTCTTACTTTCAACTTTTCAGTCAGTCAACAAATAGTTCCCTTACGTGCATGGAAGGATATAACAAAGGAAAATCACTTTGCATATTTTGCCAACAGATGGTTCTTATTCTTCGTTTACATTAATTTAAATCTTTTGTGTAAAACAAAGGATCCAGGATTTATCTGCTTTCATCACTGGTTTATGACTGGAAACTCAGCTTATCAATGGTAAGATAGAACAGATCTCCAGAAAAAGATAGTGTTTGTAGCATGGCTACTTTAAGCGAGGCAAGGTGCCAGGTACTTTGAACATATGATCTCAACTAATTCTCAGGAGGTAAGTGGTTTAATAGTTTACTTCTTATAGATTTAAAAGTTGGACTCACATCTGTAGGGAAATGGATGTACCTTGAAATCATAATTAAATAAGGCAGGCACCAAGCCTAAGTATTTAATGGTTTTTCTTATACAAGAACCCCAAAGTATAATTAAAGAGCAAAATAAAAGATAGATAGGGGAAGGAAAGACAAAAGAATTAAGATGTGTTATATATATGTACCAGCTCCCCGTCGTGAACGTAATTCTTACATACCGCAAACATAATAAAAAAAAAGTCAAACTCAGAGTCATGTAGCCATTGGTAGAACTCTGGGATTTAAACAGATTCATGTCCTCAGCATGATTTCAGAATTCAGTATATCTTCCTCCGATGAAGACTAAAAATATATTTTCAGATATTTTATCATTCTTCCAATTTATATTCCCTATTACTCACTACATAAAAAATCTCTGCCAAAATATGACCACCTTTAACTTACCATCAGTGCAATGAAGAAATTAGAATTCAAGAACAACTCTGTACATTTGACCCTGTTGCCATGAGTGATGCAAACACATAGCCTGCTCCCGAGGAGCTGTGGAATTGTGTCTCACAAGAGCCAGAGGGTCAGAAGTCAGAAGACTGAAGCACCCATGCCCTTAGAATCCAGTAATAAAATATTTCAGATTATTTTTCAAATTTGAACCAAAGTATCTGTCTCAACTTTACCTACTCATTATTTCATAGATGATTGCATTACCTTCTTTTGAGACTCTGGTAAATGCAACAGACAGGCTGAGAATCACCACACTTCCATTATATACTTGAAAACTTTGCTTTCGTGAAGAATTTTAAAGTAGATTTGCAGGAATTAAAAAGGTGTGAGTGTGTGGGTTTGTTTTTCGGCCAGCACAAATAGCTAGGACTCATGGCTTTTGTCTTTCCCCTCCTTCACGTAGAATCCTCAGGAGCTGCTGCTGTAAGAAAAAACAGTATTAACACATTTTCTTTCATCCAGAAGCACAAAGCTGAAGAACTTGAGCAACACACAAAAATCTTTGTTCATCTTTCCACAAACCATTAATATTTATTAACTTGCAGTCTACTGTAGAATTAATGTTGTATAATCAAAAATGAGCACGAACAAAAGGGGATTTGAGCTAAGCAACCTCTTCCTGTGATAAAGAGCTGAGAATGAGTTGGAAGTACAGTCCACTGCCTCCATTTGGGAGCATTCCTTTTCAGCATCTAAAACAAAGCAATCATTGATTGCTGTGTCATGTGATTACTAAAGACAATCCAAGTGTTATGGGCCTCTTTGTCATCATTAAGAGTCAACTAAAATAAAACTCTGAATTAACCTCATATTGATACTCCATTTAAAACATAGGCATATATTATGTCCTGAACATATTAACAGGACTGAAAGCTATTTCAAAAGTTCAGAATGACACACATTTCAATCTTACATAAATCAAATTCCCAGATAATTCATATTATTTTTCAAATTTGAACCAAAGTATCTGTCTCAACTTTGCCTTCTCATTATTTATCGAGTACACTTCATTTTCTAGACACATGAGGTTTTGGATCAGTATCCAGGTTTAAAGAAATAACTTACATGAGATCTTCACTCTTGAAGGCTGCCCTTACTAAATCACTTTGTAATTCCTTTAACAAATTACTCAATTTTACTGCCACTTTTCATGGTGAGTTACTGCATTCTGAAAAAGAACAAGAGCATCACAACTCTATAATTAATGTACACACTGCACAAAGGCACAGAAATAAAAACCCAACAGTATATATTTCTGGCCTGTCAGTTTCAATGATTCAGAACAGTGCTAGCCTAACTGAGGCTGTGTAACAATAAGTCTGTTAAATGTTCTCTTCTCATTGTCTTGAAAGAAGTTTCTTCCTAAATACTTGGAAACAGATTCCCAACATACATTGTGTTTCCACTGGGTACAAACATGTGGGAAAAAGAAAGAAGCATAGATTTTGGAAATCAGGCAGACCGGGGTGTGATATTTGATTGAGTGTATTTGATAAAAAGACTTGGATTACTTACTTTACTTTTTAATCTACAAAATGAACACAGCCTTTAACTTGCAGGATTCCTGCAAGCAGTGCACATAGTATGTATAAAACAACTAGCTCACAAAAAATGTTCTTAATACCAAAGATCTAGTAAAATGACCCCAGTTTAGGCTGTGTAATTTTTTACCTAATTTATAACTGTCTCGTGAGACATTTTATATTGAATTTATTTCATACTTCAAGGTATGCAATAAGAATAGTATTGATTTTAAATACCAGGTCTTCAGATAGCTGAATGATATTGACAGAAAAGATATTATCCTGTCATCCATTCTCCATAATCATAAAATTGTTCTGCTTCACCTCTTAAACTATGGACCTGATAGATGAAATTAAATAACTAAATGTTTTTCATTAGCAAATAACCAACTTCAAAATGAAACCATCATTGGTATGCTCGGTTTTTAGTGTAAAGGCACAAACTCTCGTTTCTTGGGATTGTGGTAAATAAGTATTTCTTTAAAGATAGAGTGGCTTTGAATACAATTTTTATCATAAATCTTGCTTTAAACTCTAGGAATAGGATGTAGACCATACTTTCACTGTACCAAAGAAGGGGATTCTTTTTCTTTTCCCATCTCCAGTTCTCCTCCTCCTAACTTCCTTCCTTTTCCTGGTAAGTCTCTTCTTTCCATCCCCTACAGGTGGTCCGGCCATACCAGACCATGTCCAACCCCATGAGCAAGCTCACTGTTCTCAACAGCATGCATTCCCACTTCATCCTGGCTGACAATGGCACCACTGGAAAATATGGAGCCGAGGTGAAACTTCGGAGACAACTGGAAAAGCACATTTCACTCCAGAAGATAAACACAAGTAAGTAGCCTATTATTCCCAGTGTGGTACCTCATACAAAGTATGCTAAAAGTGATTCGCTTGAAGGATCTTATGCATCTATGTTACAACAATTTGAAGTTGTAAACAAGGGCCATCATTTCTCCTGGGCCAGTAGTTCAAATGAAAGGAAGATTTCCAAAGGAGGATAATGGGAGGTAGAAGAAGTGGTTACACAACTGAAGACTCAAGCTCATTTCTCATGCATGAAAAAAATCAAACCCCACATGGGGATTGTGAATGCAGAGAAGCTCTCTCTCCAAATGTTTCCTACATCCTTTTCACAGTACTCCAAGGAGGAAAGACACCCTAGAGGAACTGTTTATATTTATTATGCTATTTATGGTACCTAAAAAAAAGGGAAAAAAATAGGTTTTGATCTTAGCAGAGATCTGACTGTGCAGAGGGAATCAAACATTCTTTAAGCCAGAGCATCCTGTAAAACATCTTGTGAAGTTAACCGTCACTTAACTTTATGCATTCATTCACTGCAATTTCCAGATTTTATATATGTAGAGATATATATTGCATAATGGTTATTTTATTCTCAGCAGTAACTTTGTGCTGGAGTTATTGGGTAAACACTTGAGCTGTGAAAAGGCAGAAACAACAGTGTTCCCCAGATCACTATGTGGCTTGCATCTGAATGTAATCACAACATGAAAACACAATATGGTCTTCCTTAGAAAATAAAATGGAATTTCTTTTCACAAACTAACATGTAAAACTTCATGGCAAGCTTCTATTTAGTGATAATTTTATGTCCCATCAAGGAAACTTGGATCTAATTGATTCAAACTCCAAAACCTGCAGTTCTAAGTAACAAAAGTTTCTCTTTGCTTAGATGAGTTTTCAGCCTGTCCAAATCACTCTGTCCTTCTCTGCAGTCTCTTCTGCATCTGCCCCAAATGGAGCGTCCTTGTTATAGTCACCTTCCTCCTAGGACTGAAGTGATCAACTCCTCAGACCATAACTTCTCTTTCTGTACTGCTGCTGTCTGCTGTTAGCTCTTAAGAACTACTACTGCTTCAGTAGCCAGGTTTCACACTTTCATCACGTTCTCAAAGGTGTCTGGAATAATGAATTCAGACCTGAGTCTAAAGTAAAACTCCCTTCCTGAAGTGTCTTTGGAAAAAAAAGAAACATTTTCAAGGGGGAAAAGGAAGGGTAGGAGAGAGAAAAAGTCGATCCAGATGCCACTAGACATCAAATGTAATGAAGTGCTGTTATTGGAGGGTGGGAGGCTTTGATATAAATATTCAACTAAATTCATTACAGTGTGTGACAGAATCGTCAGATGCACTGTAACTGTCAGCACCTACGTAGGTTTTTATGGGCTATTACATGCCTTCTCTTTACACACTGAGTTAAGAATGGCAGATTAAATAGGAGCAAAATGGAAGCAAAAAGATATGGGAGGAGGGAGCTGGACCATCTGGTCAGTAGTGTAGGGAGCTTGGGTCTGTGGCTGAAAATTATGCCCACAGAAAAAGGGACGTGAGCTGGAGTGAAAATCCAGCTAGAGATCCGCTAGGCATAACTGGAGCCCTCTTGTAAGTCATCATCACAGAGTGGGGATCTGCAATAATGTAACTTATGTGTGTCAAAGGATGTCCTTGTCCAAAGCTTGCGTTGAGCATGGTGAGTGGGGGAGGGCCTGGCAGGGAAGCCAAGGAGCTCCTGGACCATGTCCTGGTATCAGTGTGGGGAACAGCTCAGCAGGGTGGGATGCGAAAAGCAGGCCCCAGTAGATAGCAGGATTCAGACATGCCACAAGACACATCACAAATGCTAGACCATGAGCAGGTAGATCAGAGCCACAGCATATCCAGGTGGAGTCCCAAGGCACCTGCTCAATTGTCATGGCACACAGCAGCATATGAGCACGTTCACAAGTAGAGACGCATTAAGGCCCGAAGTAGAGGAGAGGTCTGAACCCAGGTACCAGGGGTTTCTTTTCTGCCAGTTCTTGAGGTATCACAGAAACCCATAAAACCCGATTCAGTGACTATAATTAAATGGTCAGAACCGTTACAGAAGTCAACAGAGATCCTTGAACATGAAGTTAGAGGAGGAAGGGAAAGAATTTGCTTATAAGCTATCCCTAAACTTCATAGCCGTAGGGTGACACATTTTCCCCCGATTGCCTGGGACTGTCTAAGGTTCAGTATGGGAAGTCTCACATCTCTTGGGCCCCTTAGTCTAAGGAAAACTGAGATGATGGATCCCTCACAAGGAGGACTCATGAGCTATTTGTTCTATTAAACTCGGCCCCCAAACCACAGAGAGTGATGAGCTCTTCTGTGGGGAAGAAATCACCAAGGCCCGCAGACTTAGAGGTTCCCAAATAGTAAGCCACAAAGAAAGAAAACCAGGGGGAATAGCCTCTGGGAGAGAACTGAGAACACAGGCCGGAAGTGGGTGGTAACATGAAATGACATAAAATGCAGACTTTTAATGAATAGTCAATAGTGGTCAATATCTTGGTCAATATTTAGAATAGGAATTCTGATTTCTAACCTAAATACTTTTTTTGCATTGTACCATGATTATCAATAATGTGGTTCTTTCACAAATTAGAGGGCCAGCCAAAATTCCATTTATAGTTTTACTTTCTCCATCAAAAGTATAAGAAACCCTACATATTACAGTTCAATTTACTGCACATTAGCCATTGTGCCCCAGTAACACTGTCCACCACCCAACACTGAGGACAGCCTTATCTTCCTAGTCCTAGTGCCAGACTTGCTCACAGCCTATTACATACTCTTCCGGGAAGTATTTCCTTTAACAACAGAGCAACTCTCGCTCTAGACACCTGTGTGCCCTTTCTCACCAACACCCTGATTGACACCCATTTATGAGCAATTACAAAGGTCTCACCATTTTTTCAGAACTTTAACATCCACTCCCTCCACTGCCCTCATCTACCCTCAATAGGCAGTGTCACTGATGAAAGAAAATCCTTTTAGATGTGAGCAGTTTCATGTTTTATAGTGCTCTTTTAGCCACAATATTTTAATCCCCAAATCTGATGTGCAGAGGACAATCCCAGTACAGCCTTGCCATGGTTAAGCTCTTGAGAGGCAGTACTAAACAATTCACTCATCTTAAGAAAGAACAGCGTAATAAGGTGCTGCTGAGAATAAAGCAAAAGAAAGTATATTCCTGTGCGCATGAGCGTGTGGCATGACAGTACTTCAGTGAGGCCCCTAGAGATGGTCTAAGAGGAGGTGAAATTGAAGCGGAGGCCTGAATGTTGTGGAAAGAGCATTCTAGGGAGGACAAAAGCAGGACCAAACATTTAAGATGTCCAAAAATGAGTTTTTTAAAAAAGCTTAGTAAAGATTTGAATTTTATTCTAATAAATTTGGATCTGACAATTTATAGGATGACCTTTATACTTTACAACACTGAACCACTGTAGTTGGATGCAGACCTTCAACTGAGGTCGGGTGAAATAAAAAGCAAGGAGATGCCTTCAGGAAGCTGCCACAGTGGTGCAGGGAGAGATGACAGCAGTCTGAATGAGGACCATAGCAGGAGTGGTTGGAAACTGTGTCTGGATCAAGATATAGATAAAATAAGTATGGGCTGCACCAGAAAATAGAAGTTTATGCTCTTTAAAAATCCTAGGCATATACATGTTTATAGATGTTTTATTGTTAAAAATGTGAAAGCTATGCAATTAACACTGAGAGTATGACTAACCATTCATAATGTATACCACAGGTATTAGAAATATAACTGCTCACCACAGTCACAGCCTATGGCTACCACTCAGCCTCTACCTTTGTCAAACTTGTCACCTCTATTATATTATACATCCAGCTGCTTCTGGATAATTGTGAAGGGAATCTCATCAGCATATCATTCCGTCCATAAATATCTCAAGACTAAAGCATCTTTTAAAATATCTGAGGCCACACACAGACAAGATCTTAAAAGTATTCCATTAACTCAGGAGGAACATAATGCAAATACTGATCTAAGACTCATTTTTAAAATTAGGTTATTTGCTATTTTGGGGTCACCAAAATACAAAGAGAAGGAATTATATATTTTTGTTTTGTGTCATTCATTAGGGTGACAGTGGTTAAAACATAAAAAGAGTATTTGAAGAGAGAAATATTATATGCAATAGTTACCAAAATGTACCCTATAGAGTTGCTCAACTTTATCTTAAAATTTGATAACCACCTAATCTAGCCTCAAATGTAACTCTTAGCTGATCAAAAATTATTTAAAATAGGGCCGAGGATTTAGCTCAATGGTTCCGGCGCCTGTCATGCAAGCGCAAGGACCCGGGTTCGATCCCTGGTAACCACATACCTATACTGGGTGTGGAGACTCACGCCCAGCAGCAACCAGTACCACAGACCACAGTGCCGGGTGTGGTGGCTCACGCCTGTAATCCCAGCACTCGGGAGGCAGAGGCAGGAGGATTGCTGATGTGATTTAAGTCTGAGCTCAGGGCCAGCCTGAACCACAAAGTGAGACCCTGTCTCAAAAAACCTGAAAAAAAAATTATTTAAAATAAATCCTAATATTGTAGTTCTTAAAAATGATGGTTAGGGCTGGGGATGTGGCTCAGTGGCACGGTACCTGCTTTGCAGGTACAAGGTCTTAAGTTAGATCCCCAGTAGCACCAAAAAACAACAAAAAATGAGAGATAAATCCCTACAACCTGAAGCTTGCTTTTAAGACTTTGAGGGAAGAGTATAACTTCCCTCAAAGCAATAGGAAGAGTTTGCCTATCATGAGCACTTTTAAATGACAGTGGCAGGTAGACCTAGATGTTCTGATCTACTCTTCTCTTAGAACTTTGTTTCTGCTCCCGCAATCAAGGGGTGCTAAATCCTCAGAGTGCTGTGAAAGGGGGTTGCTGCACAGCCCCTCACAGTATCGGCTTCCTCCCTGCCTTCTCGAGGGTGCAGTGGTCCCCAGTGGGAAACCGCAGCCCTTGTGTGTGTAACCTCACTGCCACAGGTCACAGCCCGAGGTTTGGGTCCTTTCACCCGAAGCCCACAGAATCCAGGGTATTTATTAAGAATAAGCAAGTTACAAACTGGCTGCACCTGTGAAGAAGCCATGTACCTTTAAGTCTGAAAGAAAATGCAGGTTTAATATTCTATCCTCCGTGTCATCAAGCCTCTATTAACATTAGTGCTAAACAGTAATTCATGTAATTCCATGGTCGCAGCAGCAGCAACCAGAAAACTTTTACTTTGTATTATTGAGAATTCTGAACTGTAGCTGTCACTCTGAGCTAAGTCAACAGGGCTTCATCACGACAATGCAAGCCACCTGTGGAGGTTCACGTTAGTTCAGGGTCTAAGAGTAATCACATTCAGGAAGGGGAACGGCAGGTAATGGTGCTTGCCACAAGTGTCCAAACTGAGGTTGAGTGTGAACTGGCCAAAGATAGATGTTAAAATCTTAGAGCTAGCCCATTCTCAGATTTTCTTCTATTTAACCATTTTCCCTACCCTACCCCCTCCAAAACTGAAAGAAGACCGAAATCAAGTTCTGTTCAGGCTCCATTTGATTAAGGTGTCATTTGTATCTGAATATTATTTTAGGATTGGCCAGATGGAAATTTTATTTGGACTGCACATCTAATTATATTGTGAACATCAAGCCTGAGTGTAGGAAATTCTATTATGAGGTGAGAATATTCTATCTCCCTGCTTGAAAGAGAACTTTATATCACACTAAATCCAGCCTGAGGGACTATTTCTCCATGGCAGACCTTACAAAAACACTTATTTTGTGATATAAGGTGACGGGAGAATTTAGGTACCTTCAGATTTCCATAATCAATGCTTTTGCTATTTTGAAGGTTTGCTTGGAAGATAATTTCCTGGGTTTTTTTCCCCCTTTGGCCCAGAATAACATCTGACATTTCAGTACGACCTCATCTTATGAGGCCACCTAGAGTACTTTTTTTCTAATGCAGCACATTAGAACGGGTTTGGCATTTATTTCTAAGTAAATAAGGAGAAGCAATGATTACAAAATTCATAAAATGTAATCAAACTTGGTATTTGAGAATATTGATATTTAAAAATGTCTGCAAAACAAAGAAGCTCCTAATCCAGTGCTCCCAACAGCCTGCTGTGGCACACACACCAGATGTTCTCTACCATGGACCTAAGCCAGTACACTCTGTCCATGTATGATCATGTGCTTACTCACAAAAATTAATAAAAGCAATAGTAACACTGCTTAGTAGAACACAATCCCATCTCTAATAAATTATGTTTTCTTGTGGGGACTAAGTTTTTCCCCTTGGCACTAAGGTATATAGTATACGAATCCTGTAAACATGACGGTGCATAAGATGAGTCAGAATTTGCAAAGTCCAAATGACCAATAAGGGAAATTGAATGTGAACAATCTACCATATGTAGGACAACTGCAAGGGAAGAATTGCCTAGCTCAGATACCATCAGCATCCCTGGAAAATGCTGCTTGTACAATGTCACATTCAAAGACGTGTGGAAAGAGCATCACTAGGAAGTGGGGGTGAGATGGCAAATACGTAACAACCTCTCAGACTCTGGTAACTTGACACACTGAGGTCGGCTCTGCACTTCCTTCAAATCCTACTGCCACCCGCCCTTGGGAAGTCCTACCATCAGCTTCATTTGTGCTGAATCTTAAACCTGCTCTTTCTTGCACAAGGAACAAAGTCATTGTCTGTATTAGAGCCTTCAACATATATGAACGCTGTAGATGGACCTTTTGCCCTAATGAATACAAAGCAACTGTTTTCCACTTGAGGAGGCATTAACCAGCTTAACAGGCAGAATTCGTAGAGTAAATAAGATCAGAATTTCCAATTTGGTAGCATCTGATGTGAGCACCACTGCTTTACATGTTGCAGGCTCACTGACTCCAGAAATGTGCTCTGGCTAGCAGCTTCCTGTCAGAGTCCTTTATGCTCACAGAAATCCTACAACCCAGTCATTACCTAGCCAGGGAAAAGAAAGAAAGGTACAGAAATGTAGTTACCTGTCTGGGGACCCTTGGAGATCCTACTCCACAGACGACACTGCCTAGGGAGTCATTTAGTAAGACTTTAGTAGAGTACAGTTCAAAATGGGATACCAGGAAAGTGCTAACTTTTGATCTGTAAACTACTAAGGATTATTTTAGGATGAAGTTCAAGCCAGCAGTATAAATCCTGAGTAAATGAGTCAGTTGGTTAGGGATACTCAATCTATACTAAAATCGTAAGATTTTAGGAATATTCCATTTACATAAACCACACTTCTATAGAAAATAAGTGTTTACAGGTCCACCAGAAAATACAATGAACAAACTCATGAGAAAATAGCCAAATGAAATGCATTAGCAATTATGACAATAGGTTAATTTCTATAACATGTGGACAACCTATATACCAATAAAAAAATGTAGAAAGCCTCATAGAAAAATGGGCAAAATATTTCATCAGACAGATTACAGGAAAGAAAATACTCAATTTCACTCCATTAAATATTTTAACCTGTTAAATTGGCAAATACCAAAAGTTAGAAATATATTTTTAATGGGTATATAAATATGAGCAACTTTATTTAAAAGATAATTCAGTCAGTTCTGTTTGATTTTATATGTGTATATCATTTAGGGCTACTAAAAGTTTATTTCTAGGAGTTTATTCTGGATACATTTACTATATTATAGTAATAAAATATAAATAACCTAATAATTCATCAAGAAGCAAAGAGAACATTCTGAAATCACTCTGATAATATAATAGCTGTGTTTGGGCTCAGAGGAAAAAAATCATAGGTATTTTTTTTCATTGCCTAAGTTATCAATCCGTTCTATAATAATACAACTATATGCTTAGTACAATTACATGTTCTAAATATATGCCTTTAAAATACCTAAAAGAATGGAAAGTAAACAATTAGTAATTACAGATTTAAGATAGGAAAGAGAAGACAGGAAGTGACACTTTTCAATTTATATCCTTCTTGATGCTGATTTCTACAGTGAGAAAATACTACCTCTGTAAGATAAGGACAAAAAAATGTACAAGCCTGAGGGCTAGGGGTTTAGCTCAGTGGTTCTGGCCCCTGTCTTGCAAGCTCAAGGACCCGTGTTCGATCCCCGGTAACCACATACCATACTGGGCGTGCAGACTCACGCCCAGCAGCAACCAGTAGCACACACCACGGGCCAAGCGTGGTGGCTCACGCCTGTAATCCCAGCAGTTGGGAGGCAGAGGCAGGAGGATTGCTGTGATGTGAGTTGGAGGCTAAGCTCAGGGCCAGCCTGAACTACAAAGCGAGACCCTGTCTCAAAAAAAAAAAAAACAAAAAATGTACAAGACTTTGGAGGAGGTCAGTCTAGACACATAATGTAGTTTAGCAGACTTCTCTGTTAAGTGTATATCATTCTTTTTTAAAAAAAAATTTTTTTTAATGGGTGGAACTCCAGTGGTACAATAGATGAGCACATGGTGCTTACATTTTAAAAAATTATTGGCTGTATTAAAGTATACAATGGATTGTAAGACTCAACTGTAGTAAAATGGAACTAGAAGGGAACAGATAAATGTCCCTGCATCTCACATAGGCATCCATCACTTTCCCCCATGATGAGAGTAACCATCATCCATTTATTTAGCAAGAATCCTGAATAAGGATAAACCGTATTGTATTCTAATGTTTCTCAAATTGCTTGCTCTACTATTTCATCCCTTTGACACACATCCCATCTGGATCTCGGCGTGACACCTGGCCTCACTCACTGTGGGAGGGAAGCACCTGGGCTGTGCTAGATACGCCTCCACTGCCTCACTCGGCCCTCTGGAAATTCTTCACACCTGAGACAAAATGTCAGCACCAAGTCGGGAGGCTCAAGGGAAGAGACTTAAGTAAGGACACATTAAGAACCAGTCTGAGGCCAGGGAAAACTGTCTGCCTACCAAGCGCAAGGTCCCGAGTTTAATACCACAATGCCGGGTGTGGTGGCTCATGCCTGTAATCCCAGAACTAGGGAAGCAGAGGCAGGAGGATTGCTGTGAGTTCAAGGCTGGCCTGGGCAATATGGTGAGCTCAGGGCCAGCTGGAACTACAAAGCAAGACCTTGTCTCTAGTTACATATAAAGGGTATTTATAAAAACTATGAAACCCATCTAATAAAATTTTTCACTTAGACTTAGTAATGGCTAACATCAGAACCAATATTGTCTTCCTTCTTTGGAGCTGCTTAGTAATAAAACAGCCTAATTAGACACACAAGCTTAAATATCATGTGGTTTCTCTTATACACAGTTAATAGGATACTAGAGATAAAATCTTTTGCAAATAAGAAAAGAACCAAGAAATAAAAGAAGGCGAGAGGGAGTGGAGAGAAAAAAGAGGTAAAAAGAATTATTTTGTGATGTACATGTGTCAACTTCCCACAATGAATGTGATTATTTAAATTTAAAAAGAGCAGCCTAAATGTATTCCCAATTCTTAATTTTAATCAAATATCCTATTATTATAATGGGAACACCAAAAATGCCCTATATGTATGTCCCTCACATGACAGAAATCTAGAACTGTCCTTTCTCTTTCATCCTGCTCCTGAGCCTCCTAGCTCAGGTCTTCTCCCCCTTAGAGTACAGCATGGTGAGCACTTGTTTGAGCAGCTGTTGATGACTGTCCATATGCTTGCTGAAGAAAACCTTCATGACACTCTGTACCTCACTATAGTTTTAAAGACTCTTCCTACAAAGGCAAAATACATGTCAAACTTCTTTACCTTTTCAAAATGTGACAATCATGGGAACTCAAAGTACTTGTCATATAAAATAGCAGCTGCTTGTTTTCTTTATTTCCCCTTGATAGCAGCTCTTTTGAGCTTTTTCTTCAAAAGCATTTGTGTGCCTACAATATACAAAGCCTTGTAGGTGTTCTAAGATTAAATAAGGCACCGCTGTGTACTTGAAAACTGAGCTTTACAAATAAGTCAACAATAACTAGTTTTTGTTGACTCCTTCTAAAGGACTGACAAGGAATAGCTGCTTTAATTTCACAAAAAACCTTTGAAGTGGATCCCATTATTTTTCTATTTACCAACAAGAAAACAAAGGTAAAAGCCAAATAACCAAACAAAACCCAGACTACAAGCAAGCAGCCGACCGGAAGTCTGTGTTTAAACACCCACATGTAACACTGTAAACATAGTGTCTGTCCCTGCAGAGCCAGTTACGGAACAGGAAGCATTAAATGTCTTTTAGCGGTAGAAAGTACAGCAGACATTCAGAGGAACATCTCTGGTCGGAGTGTTGGTGGATACCTGGTAGACAAGTTCAAGTGAGACTAACTGACAGAACAGAGATAGTAGATTGAAACCCTCAAAGTGAAAGCGCTCAAGAGCCAGAAGTCAGTGCTTTCTGACTTGAGCATAGGCAAAATTTCAGCTGCAAATGTGAATTAGAGCCACATGTAAACCACATTCACTTTTCAGGAGATGTCATTAAAATCATAAATACTCATATATATGTTTCACTTTCCTTTTTGTTTGCTGGTTAATCTATAGGACAGTATTATGATATAATACAGAATCAAAATGATACACTGGACATTGTGTGTGTATATTTCTGTGTACCTCTGTGTAGTTTATAGCTTTCGTTCTGAGAATAGGAAAGTCACTTAGAAAACGTCTAGTGTCCTCCCAAAATTCCTGCACCAGGAAGAGACCCTATTCTCACTGTCTGACCCCAAGTAAAGCTCTCTATACACACAAGCAGCAAACAGAACTAAGATCTTTAGAGATTGTCTCATTTCAAAGCAGTACCATGAAAGGTAATTAAGGAAATACCAAGATAACCACTAACACAATAAATGTATTCCTGCTATCTAGACATCTTCATTTTTAACTATGACACTGATCTTACCTAATTTGTCTTCACTAAAAAGGCATTTCAACTTATATTCTTTAGGGATTGATAATTTAGAGGGGAGGGGGAATAAACTACAAATACCAGCATGCCACTCACTCTGTAGGCATGATCAGTACGCCAACATTTTTGCTTGAGTCCATCAACAAATGTGTATGTTAAATTTTGCCAGGGGGAGGTAGGGTGGTTGTGTGGTTACTGTTCAAAGCTTTGCTTATAGTATGTAATAAGTGATCTAACTGCCATATGCAGTGGTAGAGCAGCCTGCAGCATTTGTTCTACCAAGCTGAATTTGTGTTCCAAGAGATATACTAATTAGAAACACTCTGATAATGTACAGCAGTTATTCTTGGTTTTTCAACATACAAACTCTGGAGAAGCCAGAGGAACTGACCCTTCTATCCTGTTCAATGGGGGATGTTGCTTTGTGGTTTCCCCAGCGGGTGCATAGCTATGAGAAGGCAGCTCTGCGAGGCTATGTACCCTGAGAATGACCAGCTAATCCTCTGAGTGCTGGAAGGCTTGCCACTCAGAACCAACCATTTACCACCCTGCCAAGCCCCTGCCTCCCAAAAAGTGCCCCAGCTACAGGCTTCTCTGAAGTAGGTTGGCCCTAGGAAACTAGGCTCCAAAGCCCTAACATGAGGATCTGAGATCAGTCTTCAATTCTATTTATGGAAAAGGACACAAATAAGATGGAATCAGAGCTGCTCATCCAGGTGGGATTCTGCCTCAGGCTTTAACATTAAATGCTACCTGGACCATCTAGCCAAAGATAACTTGTCCCTTAATTAGCATCTCCAGAGACAGGAGGCTAGCGTCAAGTTCATCTCCCAGTCTGGGGTGTAACTGTCATAACATTAAAATGACTTCTCTATAAATATATCTTAGCCAGTGAACCAGGGTGCAGAATAAATACAGTAAATAACATTGTTCATGTTGAATGACACATTGGCATTTGCCTTCATTCCTCTTTAAAAAGAGAAAAATTTAGGACCAGGGATTTAGCTCAGTGGTTCTGGCACCTAACTTACAAGTGCAAGGGCCTGAGTTCGATCCCGGTAACCACAGGCAGCAAAGCTGGGCATAGTAACTCACACCTGCCAGCAATCACTACCACATCCTACAATGCTGGGCGTGACGGCTCACACCTGTAATCCTAGAACTCAGGAGGCAGAGACAGGAGGACTGCTGTGACTTCATGGCTTGCCTGGGCTACAAAGTGGGCTCATGGCCAGCCGGAACTACAAAGCAAGATCCTGTCTCAAAAAAAGAAAAAATATAGATTACTCTCCAAAAGGGTAGTTTTTCAGCTGCATATAGCTAATCACTTGAGAATAAAATTCTTATTTCTCCAAAAATCAGAGAAATGTTTAGAATGTACATCTAATTTCTGTCCTAAAAAAACCAAACTGGAAGATTATTATTATTGTGATTGATATAATAGCAACCAATGTTTCTTAAGGATTTACTAAGTGCTAAGCATTGGCACAAGCCTGTAACATGATTCACCATCACCTTTGTGATGGATGATTCACCATCACCCCACTAGTGGTCTAGGCTAAAACAAAATAATGCAGGACACTTCCTGCAGTGAAGGGATATTCATTTTAAGAACCTGTTGAAATCTGATTTTAAGAAAGGCTGTGCAATGGGTGCCACAGGTCTGAATGTGCAGCATGGGCTGTAGTCACACGTATGAATTCATACACATGGGGTGACCCATCTACTTTAATAAAATGTGTATCCAACCATTGGATGGTAGACATTTCAAAGGTTTTATTTTTTGACAGGATGCCTGCCGTTTTTCTCTCTTGACTCCCGCTTGTTTTATTCATTTTGGGGTAGTTGCCAATTAGACCCAATTGGTAAGTATAATTAATGAACAACTTGAACTTCCTTTTAAACCCAAGCCAAGAAAATTAATGACAGACGCTTTCTTTTCCTTTAAAAACTCCTAACAAGTTCATTCCATCTGACTACTCCTTCTCTCTTCTAAGACTTCTAGCCAGATCAGAGATTAGCAACTCATTACTCATCATCTTAAAAATCCCAAATAAGACAGCTTGGCAGCGCTACTACAACACTGCTAGCAGGAAGTCAGCATGTTTTTTTACGTTCTAGGAGCTATGCAAGGCATTTTCCATATATACTGTCTCTTTTAATACACTCAAGAGTCCTTCAAGGTAGGAGTTACCTTCCTTTTTGATAGGTGACAAAATGGCAGTTCAACAAGCTTATGCTCTTACCTTTAAATATAATTAGTGGAACAGCTAGAAGCAAACAAAAATTCTTCTGTGATCCCCAAAGCTTTGCTCCTTCCATCTGTGTAAGCAAGTATTACCTTGTTGAAGGAGAGGCTTCTCAAAAATATTACTGCTTTGAAAAACATGGAGGTCATTATTTCATTCATGAATTATGTGAGCACCTGTAGGCCAGACATGGGCTAAGCATTGGTTAGGTTGAACAAATCAAGTAGAACTTTGGAAAGAGGATGGTGGATTGTGGCAAGATGGCAAGAAACAGAATGGGGGGAAATGGGCAAGTGATGGGGAAGAGGGCCAAGGAAGCAGAGGAGCTCCTGATCGTGTATCCATGGCTACCGTCTTTCTTCATGTGACTCGTGGACTTCCCTTTGTCATCCTATGCCTGAGAATATATGAAGGAGGCTGGGAAGGCAAAGGGACGTTCAATTGTCATCACTGGCATCTTTTTTGATCATTGCACCATCATCAAATGCATGGGGATAACCATGACATGAAATTTTCCATCATTAAGCCCACAACTATCCCCGGAGAGGGATAACAAATCTGTATGATGAAAGTTGTAGCAGAATTTTATCCAGGGAGCTCAGGAATTAGGAAGTAGCTAATCATACTCTTATAGACTGTCACACGTTCAAACTACGTAACTTGAAAAGGAAGCTAAACATCCTCTGAGCAGGGTGAAAGTGGATCCAGCACATCCTATACTGTCTTCCGGGCATGCTCTAATCTGTTCAACCTTCACGCCTCAACCACTCCAGGAAAAAGCCTAAGACCAAATTACAAGTACTGAAACTATCATTAGTTCACTTGACAAGGAATAACTCCACATTCACAGGTGCTTTCAACTGCCTATGTTGTTCAACATTTCCTCTGCCTTCGGGAGGGTCTTCTCTCTGAAGATTAATTTGTATGAAGAAAACAACACTGTTAAAATCCAGTCATCTCTTCTTTTAATGAAATGACTCGATGTATGTTTTCTATGCTGATTTTTTTTTTTTCTTTCTTTCCTTCTTTTTTTTTTTTTTAGGTTTTTTGAGACAGGGTCTTGCTTTATAGTTCAGGCCGGCCCTAAGCTCAGCCTCCAACTCACATTACAGCAATCCTCCTGCCTCTGCCTCCCGAGTGCTGGGATTACAGGTTTGAGTCACCATGCCTGGCACTGTGGTATGTGGTACTGACTGCTGCTGGGCGTGAGCCTCCATGCCCAGTATTGAATGTAACCACTGGGATCAAACCCGAGTCCTTGCGCTTGCTAGACAAGTGCCAGAACCGATGAGCTAAATCCCCAGCCCTTTCTATGCTTCTTAATGAAAGTCACTTTGCCAATAAAGACCATGAATTCAACTTTGACAAGAAGAACACATTTTATTGAAGCCGGCTCTTGGAGCTGGTGTGTCTTGTTAATCTGACTCTCTTCTTATTCAACCTAAGTACTCTGTATTTTTCAGCAAAGAGACTTATCCACATTGGAATTGCTTATTCAGAGACTAGGACATATCCTATAATGAAGTAATATTGTAGAAAAAATGCATACCATACTCATATGATTCCTTAGGCACTTTTACATGCATGGAAAAACTCAAAGATCCCTTTTCAGATTAGAAAGATTTAGGTTACAAATATTTGACTGGCATTTTGGTCTCAAGATTGGAAAAAAATTACTCTATTTTGTCAGATAGATGCCTATAATGATAACAGATACCTTCTTGATGATACCAGATCTCTTGTTACGTTGCTAACTAACAGACCTTACACTTTTTCATTGCTGTTTTTCTAGCTTCTTTTTCTGTCCTGATACCATCTTTACCTTCTGTTCCAGCCATTCCAAGATATCCACAGTTTCCCATAAATAACAGGGTCTATTGGAGGTGTTTCTGTCCCTTTCTGATATTTGCGGGAACTTCATCCTCTCCATCACGATGTGACCACAACCTATGTTCTCTCTGAATCTCACCTGTGATCCTGCCTGTGTTCCTCACATTCCTACATATCTGTCTGCACCTTTGCCAGCCATAGCACTGCTTCCAGTGAGGCAGTGATTATCTCCCCCTCTACCTGACCCCTCCAGCATCTTAGATTGTGCGCTCCTTCGTGCATGACCATGTCTTCTCCATCTTGTCATCCTGACAACTTAGCACATGTGCCCAATACATGTGAGTAGGTGCTCAGTAAATCACAGTTGTAAATATCAGTGTTTAGTTCCCTGGCCTTTTTTAACATTTGGTTTCTAGTCTGATGGAAATGTTATGGAAGCCTTTAGATTAAAATCTAGAAAAGAAACCTAAGAACAGACACAAGGAGGAAAAGTGGGAACAGGTACAGACAGACTACCTCTGACGCACCGGCACAAAAGCATTTGATCTGTGGAATTTGCATTGCTGGGAGATCGTGATCATTATTCAATAATTTCCATTGTATGAAAGTAAAGAGGCTAAATACTCCAGTAATTAAGGACCCAAAGAACCCAGTACAGCATCATTGCTTCAGTATTTCTGATTACACAGAAAGAAAATATTGATTTTTCTCCTACTTAAAGTGATAATTGCCCATGACTGCTTCTTCAATGGAGATCAGGATCAATCTACTCAGTAGAAATGCATGGCTAAATTTAGACAGTGAGACAAACATAAAATAAGTGGAAACTTTGTGCTGAAGGAGTACTTTTATGCCACAAGAAACAATTTCACAGTTAGATATATTCAGAAAAGCCTTGAAGAAAAGTGGTCTAGGCCAGGAAATTTATCATACAATCCTCATTTATAATTTGTCAATCTCTTCTAAGTATTGTTTCGATCACTTCAGGCCCTTGAAACTAATGGGTGTCATAGTGATTGCAATATACACAGGCTTCATTAATGACTGCAAATGGTGCTCCTGCCTGGCACCAAGAAAGCTGTCATAAAGCTGTAACAGAATTAAAATGTTTTAACCTTAAACCTGAGAAAAATGAGAAAGAAAATTGTTTATGCCCTAATAATGAACAAATAAGTAAACAGCTGAATTTTCCCCCTCTTGGCATCCCTAGTGGAAGCAAATAAGCGGCTTTCCCCTTACTGAATAGGCTGTCCTCATTCTGCAGTGGAGGCCAGATTTCCAAAGCACAGCTGAGTTGTGCATGCCCCGACCCAGCAGGCAAAAAACGAAGTCCTAAAGCACAGACAGAGGAATCAAAGACTCTAACAAGCCCTGGCATCTTTAGGTCCACACGGGGTGCTGTGGGCAACTCCTGCTGAAAAGAGCAGAAAGGAAAAACAGGTAGACCTTTGCCAAAACAAGGAGGGAAGGACTGAAGAATTTGCTTTTCTGGTCATCAAGCAAATTGGAGCTGAATCCTCCCTCATTAGCAGCAGTTTTTCTACCCAGAAGGAGAACACAGGAAGTGCACACTGACTCTGGGGTACATTAGCACTGATTAGGAAATCCTAGGAGAGATGGTACAGCAAACAGTAATTGAATATGGCATGCTCACATGAACATTTGGAGGAGGAGGGGAAAAGCCATTTCGTCCTCATAGTTCCACCTATAGGTCTTGTTTGCTTAGACATACAGTAAGATCTGCCTTGGTCTCTTGGTCTGTTCTCACTATTTGAGTAATAAGAACTGTCACTGTGACTATAAATTATTGTTTAAAATTGGGAGGCTAAGGCAGAAAGAGTAGGAAGAGAAAGGAGTTGGAAGCCAGTTTGAAGCAAGTTTAAGAGCAACCTGGACTACATAGTGAGACTGTGCCTCTGTGAAAACAAACAAAAAAGAGAATTATTTGTCACCAACTTAGATGTGTAGGAAATACATAATAAGAAATTTTCTTAATTCAAGTAAATTTTTTTATCTTTATTGGTACATTAAATATACACATCATGATTGCACTCCATAATGTTTTCCATCTAGTTTCTAGTAAATTCAATCTTCATTTTCATTAGAATTCTCCCCCTACCCACCTCCACCTTATGAAATTTCCTTCACTATTCTAAACACCTGAAATTATCAGTATACAAGAAGAAAAGCTTTAATTTTGGGTCACAGTTTTAGAGGTAACAACCCGTCATCAGCTGACCATGTAGCTTTTGGAACTAGGGTGAGATAATACATCATCATAGAAGTATGCAGCAGAGCAAATCCACTCCCTTTCTTGCCAGAAACAGAAGAGACCAAGTCCTTTCTCCCCCTGCAGGGACTGTCTGCAATGACCTGAAGACTCAGGCCTCACTTCTTAAATGTTCCCCGTCTCCCAGGAGCAGCACCCTGGGGACCCAAGCCCAGGGATCAATAATATCCTAAAAAGTATTCCCGGGATACTCTGCTGCTCTTACAGACACATCCTTACCAGATACTTGGGAATTGGAAAAGGGCCTCTTAACTGCCTTCAGCCAAAGCCATAACCAAGCAACTGAGCCTTCTGGATCTCTCAGAGTGGCAGTGTGGTACTCCGAGGCCCAGAAAATCCAAAGAGATCTCTGTTACAGCTGGAATCTTGATCCCAGCGTTCAACGTGCCATAGTGGACCTCACAACAGCAGCCATGTAATTTCCACCCACATGGAGCTTACATATGGAGCAGAGTACATTAAAAAAATGAAGATAAATAGAAATAAAATACACAGTACATTTTATAGTGATACATGCTAAAGAGAAAAGCAGACAAGGCAGAAAAAGTAATCGGGAAAAAGTCTGCAATGTTAAGTAGTATGGTAGAAAAGACAAGACGACCAAGAACTGAATGTCGATACAGGGCTAGCATACACAGTAAGGAAAGAGGAATCAGCAAGGAAAGTGACAGAGAACAAGAGAGTGAGACATCTGGGTGCTGAATAGGTAATATATTTCCAAGAGGAAAAAAAATCAGTGGTGTCAAATATGGCTCTCAAGTAATATTGTAAGACTCTTCTTCCTGTCCCAGATCTGAATAATTTCTTCCCCAAATCACCTGTTCCCATCTCTCCCAGTCAGAGACATTTGCTTTTCTCTTCTCCTTCAGGACATTAGTGAGCTTTGACTTTGTTTTTTCTATAAAAGCCATCTAGGCAGTTTATCTTTAGGTAGTTTCTGCTTTTTAGCAGCTGTAGCCAGCAATACAATCCACACCAGCACTAAGACAGACACCTCAATGGCCCTCTTAAAAGAGGAGACAAAAACTACTAGAAAGGAGTAAAGATTATTATGTATATTCTTCAGGTACCGGCAAAGGACAGAGCACAAAATTATTAAATACGTATGTAAGCCAGGCATGGTGGCGCACAGCTGTAACCCCAGCACTTGGGTGGCTGAGACAGGAGAATTACCATGAGTTTGAAGCCAGCCTTGACTACATAATGAGCTCCAACCTTTCCTCAACTCCACAGCAAGACCCTGTGTCAAAAAACTAAACGAATGAGTGAATGCGATTTTAACTAGAAAATGTTAAATGGGTTAAGGGGCAGCACATTGGATTTGAAATATGTACATGGGTTTAGGGACTGAATTTCAGCAATGTGTATCTTTCCATATGAATCACATGCAATGAAATAGGAGCCAATGCCGAGCTTCCAATTTCCAATCTGATCATTTTTCCAATGGCCACAGGCTCTCAGATTTAACAGACTCACAGATACTATCTTACATGACTCACATTGACCACATTACTGAGACTTAAAGATAGGTAATTTGCAGCCCAAGAGCCAAATTCTGCGGATGCCTATTCTGAAAATAAAGGTTTATTGCATTATAGTGATACTCATTCTCAACGTAGAGTCTCTGGATACTCTCGTCTTATAATTGTAAAGCTGAGTATTTGCAACTGTGTGAATTTGGCCTGCAAAGCTGGCAATGGTAGTTTATCTGAGCCTTTACAAAAAATATTGCTGATGCCTCATTTAGACGTTAAGAACAGTCTCCTGGAAACATGCTCAGAGTCATTTCAACCACTCTCCACAAACTTTTGCCATTTTTGCTAAATCTTAGATTTGTATAAGAAAACAATATCCTTTTCTTCCTGGAGCTTTATGCTAAGGCACTGGTTCTCAAAGTATGGTTCCTGGGCCAGCAGCAAGAGCCTTATCAGGAAACTCATTAGAGACACAAATTCTCAGGACTCTACTCCTGCTGGAAACTATGGCACCGGGCCCAGCAGAGTGCCTTAGTGTTTCTTCCGGGTGACTCTAACACATGCTAACATTAAGCACCTTCTTCCTCAAGCTGACACTGAGGGGAAGAGCCAGCAATCTGAAATGGGGATTTCTACACACCCCTCCTCGTGATAATTTTCAATGAGCAGATCACTTTTTACATATTAAAATCAAACCTTAAAGTGCCACTTCCTTTTTGATCACCTTTGGATAGCCTACTTACTAGATAATGAAATTACCACTTATTATTTTACTCAAATAGATTTTTAGTGTCAGCAGGAAGAAAAAGCCAAGCTGTAGCTGCTTCACACAGATATGACAGTAGGATAATGAGGCTAAATACACCAGTGATTAAGGACCTAAAGTACCCAGCACGTGCCTCTGGGCCATGGCTATCTCATCCTCACTCACTGGATGGGTTTAAGTGATGAAATGTAATGAAGCATTTATTTCCAGCATCATCACAAATATGCTAGAACATGAGAAAATTTCTAAACCGGTATGTTCCCCCACCACCGAGGCCCACACAGGATTTACGCAGGTGCTTATGTATTGTTGCTATTTTCCTTTGCTCAATGATCTAATCCTTCCCTGGAGTTTCATTCCTCTGTGTATCCAGGAGCAGGAATCGCTCTCATAATGAACAGCTGTGTTTTAGCTGCAGGGAGAAACCCGATCCCAGGAAAGGCCAGGGGAAGGCTGAGTCTTGGCCTTTCTAAGCTTGGAAATTCAACAATGAAACAAACAAACAAAAGCACAGCACTTTAAAATAGGTGACATTGACATCTATTTAAAAACTAGCAGAAATGAGTTGGCGATTGTAAGAGGAGTAGAGTGACACACACACTGGCTTGTTGGATATTAAATAGTCCTTTTTAATAGTCCTTTTATACACCTGTCAAACCAGAGTAGTTACCAATGATGACCCCACACTGGCTGGACATCCTAACTGTATAAATTCTATGGCCCTCTTATGTGAGTCAATGGAGTACAGCACACACTCTGTTATATCCTAACAGGCTCTGCTTAAAAAGCAGAGTTTGTGAGTTTTCAGTTTATTCTCAATGTCTTTAATTGTAGAATGGGAATAAAAATACTTCTACCATGGAGTTTCTGTGTAAACTGAACTAGCATATAAAGCCTGCCCTGTTGAGTGCTGTATACCTGGTAAGAAATCAGCAGCTGCTCCTACCAACTGAAAAGAAACGCTGCCTTCGATCAACAGTCTCAATGGATACTGCTATGCTAAATCTTTCACTGCAAGCCAGAAATTCCTTTTTTTCCCCCAGTATTGGGGATCAAACTCAGGACCTTGCGGTTGAGAGGCAGCTATGGTGCCACTGAGCTAAATCCCTGGCCCTGTAATTAGTTTCTTTAACATATTGCCATTGTTGTTTCCTTCTGAGAGGCTATAACACAATCAGGAAAAACTGTCTTTCAGAGAAAGCCATAGTTACCCCTAAATAAGTTCACACCCATAGAGTGGAACCAGAGGCTCGACTCTGTCAGCTGCTGCTACAAAGCAACCACCACAAACAGAATGGGCAGCACGGTAATGCCTAACGCTGGGGCATGAGGAGGTCTGTTACATTATAACCCAACTCTACCCCAAAGTCACTGATAACACTGATCCTGGAGGAAAAGACAGAACTAAAGTCCCCTGACTGAAAGATTTTAATCGTCAACCCGCTCCAATCCACAGACAACAATCACACAAATCCATTATTCAGCTATACATGTGTCACGCTAATGAAACACCCTCCATGGGGAAATAGGAAACCAAGGGAAGGAGATTCTGCCACAACACTGTCATCCATGTATCCCACTGTGGATTCAGTCACAGTAAAGATTTGATCAAGCTTTGGAAAATATATCCAGACAATCCAATAAAACTATCAGTTTTCTGACCTGTGAGAAATTTGACCCACAAAATGGCACCTAAATAACTTCAGGTCCGCCATAATGCCTGTCCCTACTCTCATGCGCACAAACCGCAGCTGGCACTTTTACTTATGTTACTAACCTTTCTGGTGAGTGAAGGCCATACTTGCCCACTGTATCTTAGCTGCTAAAGCCCATCAGTCACCTCAGCAGGAATGGAATTCGGTTTCCATTTCAGTCACATAGTTCCTGTTCATTTCAGCCAAAGAAATTATAGCTTCGTGGGCATCTTTCCAGCAAGGGGAAGAATGTAGACCTTTGTTTATGTTTGTCTCCCTAGCGGCCAAGACACTTTGTTCCCCAAGCTCGGTCCAGTTCTGAGAAATATCAAAGCTTCAACTTAAAGTGTGGCACAGCTGACCTGAAAGAGACTCTACCAGTCTCTGAAAATCTCGGTTTCTCCAGAGAGAAACCCACCAGGTCCTCCTGTGGATCTCTGACCAGTGCGGGGGCCCAAAAGTAAAGGGCTGCGACAAGATAGCACAGGGCTACTGGGATGACTGTCACTGCCATCTTCCACTGGACATGTCAACTTCTTTGACATATGACAGCCCTCACCTTTGTAACTGTCAGTGTATTCCTGTTCCTTCAGTCAAATTAGCCCCAAGAGGTATGTGCTAAGCGTTATGCATTGTATTTTTGTTCCGTTCATAAACATTTGAACTATCTTTGGGTATGGGAGTCCACTGTTACTGCAGAGGGCT
>PVIR01018420.1:0-33423 GCA_004026965.1 Petromus typicus | reverse complement strand
ACAGACTTTGACCCAAAAGATTGTCTCTATGCTCAAGGAATTTAAAATTTAGTAGAAACAAAATTTACAAAAACTTATATGAAAGACATAAAGAGGAGTTATATATGTTCAAAGGACAGATAGCTGCTCTTTTGGCTGGGATCACAAACCAAGTAATGAATGAACTAAGACTAATACTTAAGATCTCAAAAGCAGAGATAAAAGATTTTAAGACGTAAGAGAAAGCAAAATAACAGTAAAAGGACGGGAAGAACAAATTGTTCAATAAATGTCAGAAACCAAGAATAGTTCAATGGTTATGATGCACACATAAGAGTACAGTGACAGATACTGCCATATGTTCACTCCAGTCCCTTCAGACCCCCTCAGCCAGCTCTAGCTTCTCCTCTGTACTGCACAGGCTGATATTTCTCCTCTATTCTGCACAGTGCCCTGGTTTTCTCCCTGGACTCCTTCGTTCCTTGTTCTCCCTCATTCTGAATACCTACCTCCCTCCACCCAGAAAGCACAAGAATCCATCTCATAGCCTTAGCCAGGTTCTTAATAAAGTCCTGTAGTATTTGTTTTCATCCTGACTATTCCACATGACACTGACAGTCTCAGCCTCAGCCCAATTGGGCTGCTACCAAAAAATACTTTTGGCAAGTTTATATAAACAATAGAAACTTAGTGCTCAAAGTCCTAGAAGCTGGACACCTAAGATCAAGGTGCCAGGAGGTCTGTCTGAGAAAAGCCCTCCTCTCAAATACAGCACCTTCTTTCTGTGTTCTTGCATAACAAAAGAGGTAAGCACGTTTCCTCCCTGTCACCTGCTTTGTCAGGGAACGAACCCCATTCACGATGTCTGTCATGACTCAAAAGGCCCCATTTCTTCATATTTTCACATTAGGGGTTACATTTCCACATCTGGATTTTGAAAGGATACATAAATTCAGACCAAACATCATGGGCTTTTATAAGCCTCCCTTATTGTGCTTCTGTTACCGTCACTACCTCACTGAGATCAAAGCTAGCAAGAGGTATTATTCTTTTGTATCTCATCTGTCTGCTAGGCCTTTTTTTCTTTCTCTTCTAGTTTTTTCCCTGTCTCCAAGGATTCCGAGGACTCCTTCACTGTAAAACATCATCTGACCATGATAACACCAAAGTTATGGTCACTTCTATTTATTCACCACAACTTCAAACCTCTTAGAAGACAGGGTGCTAAACCCAATACTCATTTCTCAGTTATTAACATTATGATCATAATTTAAGGACGTCCTCAAAGTACCACTACTGGTATCACAATGCAAATGTTTTCTCTTTTCACTGATCCTACAAATATCTTTGTAGGTCTGTTATTTTTCTTCCAGCTTACTTAAACATCATCATATATTTGTATGTAATGGACTGTCTTTTTAAATAATCATGAAATTGCTATTCCCTTGTTAGGTATAATACATATGAAATAATCATATCACAGCCACATATGAAGAGATAAATCTTGGAAACATCCCAAATACCCATCAATGGGACATGAGATAAAGAAGATGTGGGCTTTTTTTAAAAAAATAAAATGGAGTATTATTCAGCCACAAAGTGATTGGGTCATTTATACTCAAATGGATGTACCTCTAGGACATACTCAAAAGTGAAAGAAGTAGGACCAATGAGTAAGTACTGTATCTTTTCTCTGTATTAAAAACTGAAAAAAAAAAAAAAGGAAAAAAAATTGAAGGTATAAATAGATGCCAAAATTTCTACTGTGAAATATGAAGAAAATGTGCAAAGGGAAAAGGTAAGTAGGAGAAAGAAAAGAAGGAAAAGAAAAGACTTGATAGTTAAAAAAAAAAAGGAAATAAAGCTTATGTATGTAGGAGCGGGGATTGTGGGGAGGGCAGGGGAAAGAGGAAAAATGAGAATTAAGACGTGTCATGTACATGTACAAATTCACAATGTTGAAGGTGATCATATTGTATGTATATAATATACCATAAAATCAATTTATCATAAATAATCATAAAATTCATAGATAGAAGTAGTTAATTTTCATTGGTTTCTTTTTTTATTTTTTCTTTCTTCCTCCTTCCCTTCCGCTCCCTTCTTTTTCTTTATCTTCTCTTCTCTCCTTTTCCCACTTCTCCTTCCTCTCCTTTCTTTCCATAAAGGTTTTATTACAGAAAAGAGAAGAGATTCGGTCTTCTCTGGGAGCTAAATGTTGCTTCACTCCTCTTGATATGTACCTCCATCCACTGCTTTACTTTCTCTTTTCTTTAACTGGGGGTTAAACCTAAGAACTCACACATTGTAGGCTAGCTCTCTACCACTAAACCACATCCCCATTCCGTTTTTACTTTTATTTTGAGACAAGGACTCATTAAATTGTTCATCTGGCTTCAAACTTATGATCCTTCAGCTTCAGCCTCCCAGAGGGACTGGGATTACAGGACTGCACCACCACACCCAGCCCTAACCTTTCTTGAACATGAAGGCCGGTTTGTCCTTGGAAATCCTGAGCAGCTCCAGGATACCCTACACAGCTCTCAGATCTCTCAAGCTTGGGGAGGCCCCCGCAGCAGCAGCTGTACCTTAGTCTACTGAGGCTCTTGGTCACCTCAGGAAGGCCCAGGACCATGAAGTAACACAGAGAATGGCAGCTATGGCAAAGGGCAGGCTCCTGTTGTTTGTTTTGTTTTTAATTGTGAGTAAAACTAAGCCTTTATTTCTACAGCTCTTGGTCAGTTATACTTCTTTCTGAAAGACTGTCCTCTAATCAATTAATATCTTTCATTACAGTCCTTTATTATTTTAACAAGAGCTTTTTATAAATTAAGAATACTTTTTATTACATATGCTATAAATCTACTATACTTATATGGTGTTCCTAATTTTTTTTAACCAAACCAAAGTTTTTTAAACCAAACCAAAGTGGTTTTCATGTGTCAAATCTCTCACCTTACTTAGACTCTGTCTTTAGTAGTATGTTCATAGCAAGCATCTCAACACACACTTAAGTATTAACCAGAACCTTCTTCTAATGGCAACATGGATTTAGAAAATAGTTCACCTCAAAATTTGGTATTACTTTTATATTGGACCATACATTAAAAAATAAGATACATCAAAGTTTCAGTTTTCTATATAATTTGACCAGCTATATCAGAATCATTTAATAAACCATCCTTCCCCTTCATCACTTCCATCATACACCACACTGTATGATACAGGAGCCTGGTTCTGTATTTTTCTATTTTATCATGCTATTTCTGATGACAACAATATGACACACTCACTAGTCACAATCCCTTTGTGAAGTGCTGCTACTATCCTCATTTCAGAAGGGAGGGAAAGCTACCACAGTATGCCACGTCAGCACTGACATTCTTACAGGAATGATTAGTCCACTACTTGTCTATCCAGAAAAAAAATCTTGTCTGAATTACTATGATTTTCTAATAAGCTTAATATTTAATACTTTTAGCCTTCCTATAGTATTTGGAAGTGATAGGCTTGGAAGTGATTGATAGTGATAGTGATAAAGGGGAGAAAGGAGAAAGGAGCCCTTCTCCACTGTTCGTGGGAATGTCGACTGGTGCAACCACTGTGGAGATTCTTTAAAATACTGGGATTAGAGGTTTCATTTGATCCTGATATTTCCCTGCCGGGTATGTTCATGAAAAATTAAAAGTACAGTACTACAGTGACATATGCCCATCCATGTTTACAGCGGCACAATTTATGACAGCTAAATCTTGAAATAGCCCAAAAGTGATTAAATAAGATGTTGTTTTTCTATAAAATGAAGTACTAAACAGCCATAAGAAAGATACACTTGAGATATTTACAGCTAAGTGTATGCATCTTGAGGCCATACTCATAAGTGAAATAAACAGGACACAGATGTGTACATACTTTATTGTTTCTCTAGTATGAGAAACTGAAGGCATAAATGAGGTTCAAAACATATAACAGATACTGTGAAGCAGGAATAAAATGTTCAGAGGAGAAGGGGACCTGCAGGAGGGGCAGGAGAAAACAAGGAAGAGAAAAGAACTGGTGGTAAAAAGGAAAATATAGAAACAAAGCTTATGCATATGGGGGTTGGAGCAAGGGCAGGGTAGTAGGAAAAAATAAGAATCAACTTATATCATGTAAACATGCAAATTCATAATGATTACTGTCATCATAATGTATACCTAAAATATACTAACGCTAATAAATTCAATAAAGAGAAAAACAATAATGGCATCTTTTCATAATAAAAGTGTCATAAGTTTTAACTGAAGTGATAAAGATACATGCTCAATGCAATGAATGGCAGTAAATGTTAAGAATTATTTAATGCTACCAAAAGAAGCCATAAACAGAGAACTAATATCCTCAAATGGCATAGAGGAAAATAACTGCTATCTGAGCTCTTGTTGTACAGTGAGGTTAAAACAAAGGCAACTTTAATACAAATGAAAAGATTTCTACTAAAGGAACTTCAAAAGATGTATTTTATAAAAAAAAATACAAATGATTCCAATAAAAGTTCTTTTTATAATTAAACTGTAAAATATAGATAAATATAAGTAATTTTTATTCACATGAAACAGTAATGGTAGAAAAAGCCTCTTCTGACCCTATAGAATGAGGTTTGCAAATTTGTTCTCCAAATAGCAATGGTACTGCAAGACAAACTCATTTTAAACAGCCATTTCAGGACTATAGAAATCAAATATGGGCAAAAAGAAGTGAAAATTTAAAAGTAAAAAGAAGATTTGAGCCAATTCTTTTTTTTTTTAGGTTTTTTTGAGACAGGGTCCCGCTTTGTGGTTCAGGCTGGCCCTGAGCTTAGCCTCAAACTCACATCACAATCCTCCTGCCTCTGCCTCCCGAGTGCTGGGATTACATTGAGCCAATTCTTGAAAGGAATAAAAGAATTTTTTATTCATATATATAAAGTTATTCTTCATCTTCCAAGAAACTCTTTACTTTCATTCAGAGTTATAAAGATGCTAAAAGAATTGCTAACAGCATTTCTAGTTATCACTTTAAAAAATGTTAGCAGAGAAGTAAACTTCATAGCAACAACTAAATATCCCAGACACACATATTGGTCAATAATCACCTGACTCTTGGATTTCCTATTGATTCTTCCCACTTCCCTGTTTTCTAAGGAGGGCTGTAGGAACCAAACACTTGTGGTACATCAGTGAGTAGCACCCTCACAGTGTTTGCTCCTGATGTGTCACACTTTAGTGGCCTAGCCACACTAGATGACCTAGTATTATGCTCATAAGGGCAGAACCTGTGGTTTCAGTATGTGAGGAAGAATCAGAGCCTTCTCAATTCTATTCCCGGATCTACTACTTACTTGGTTTGGTGGTTTGAGGCTTGTCACAATTTCTATGTGGCTAAAGAGAAATCCCCACAATATGGCTTGCTTTCAGTGTTTAGAACACACTGTGGTGAGGCTACAAATTTATAATGTTTCCTAAATGAAATCTGAAAATAGACATAGGTAGTAAAACATTACATACAGTACCTTATCATTTACAGAAGATTATTTTAGACTTATCCTCTGGAGGATACTGCATATCAGTTTTAATTTCAGGACTTCTCTCTACCAGGTAGTTAACTCTGATTGGACACTGAGAGACTCAGAAAGAGGCATTCTGAATTCTTCTAGTGATACAAGCATCTTGCATCATATAATAAAAGAAAGCCATGGAAAGTATATTTAGTTCCAGTTTGGACCAGCCTTGTCACTATGTAATTAAAAGAGTGGAACTCTCAAAAGTTAGCCAAAAGCCAATTCAACTCTACATAACTATGAAAAGAACCTACTATTTTATGATCAAAATATGATATAAAATAGTAGGTCTAAATGACTTTAAAAGGTAACAAAAATAGTACCCATAAAATTAACATACAAAAACTCCAGAAACTTTTCTTTGGGGGGTTGGTTAAATCTGACACTTCATTAAAGTGACTAAGCACTATTATCTACACTTACTAAGTGCCAGACAGTACACCCTACATTTTATATGAATTATTTCATTTCATTGTCTAAGAATCTATTGAGGAAAGTAATGTTATTTTCTACTTTACAACACAATTAAGAACTTGGCATGGTGTGACTTCGTACTGCTAAAAAGTGATAAAGTCTGAACTGGGCCATGAAGCTTATAGTTTAACTGTATCCTGGTGATGAAGTCAAGGAGATGAATAGTTTGCTCACAACTAAAAATATGGTATTGAGAGATAAGGGATTTACAGTTCTATTATGATACTAAAAAGACAACAGTGATATGAACTGAACATTATTAAACACTTACTGTTGAATATACACATTGTACTCTGATTATAATTATTATTATATTATGTCAACAATTCATGGTAACCAAGTCAAAAACATTGTACTCTAATTATAAACTGTCAACAATTCACAGTAACCAAGTCAACCAACACGCTGTGATCTTCTTCCCAAGAGATTCGGCAAAGTGCTTTCTGAGGGTTTACTACATACATGGCAGCATTCAAGATCCTGAGCACTTGAATTCTGATGAGCTCTTTGCAGATAACTTACTCCAAACTACTTATTTTGGTAATGTACTGAGTCTTGAGGGTGCTTGGTGAATTGAGCAGTAAGCAGGAAACAGAGATCTTGCCCTTGAAATGTTTGCTACGAAGCAGTCTCCTCAGGAAGGGCAAGACATAGCAAAGAACTTAAAGACGCTTCACACTATCACCAAAACTAGGGCCCGTGAAGATTGCAAAGAGGTTTCAGGTAGACATCAGAGGCAATTTCCTCCCTTTACTCTTTACTAGGAAAAACATATTTGAATAAATATTTTGTCAACAAGAACTGGCTCCAAATACTGACTTGTATCAATGTTTGCATTCTGATTATTTATGAATCAATATTAGTCTTGAGGGATTTTTCTTAAAATGTAGCCACTGCAATATTTAAAAGAACTGCTATAAATTCCAAAGATAATCTTCCCACAATCATTCCAAAAACACTGTGAAAATCAGCACTAATCACTGTACAGAGCTTCAGAGGACTACCTTAAGAAATACAGCACTCATTTAAGTATTTTTCTCAAAAAAAAAAATCAATCACATTACTTTATACTGAAATCTCAAGATGAAAGCAGAAAATAAAGTCAAATGTTGATAGTGTGTGTTACAGTTCCAAGTGCCCAGGAGCCTAGAGGAGAACTCCTTGAGCCCAAAAGCTGGTGGGCCAACTTGGCCAAAAGTAGAAGACCCTACCCGCCTAAAAATAAAGTAATATAATAAACTTTTATAAAATGGCAAGAGAAGAAAGGCAAAATGAAAGAAAAGAATTTGCATATAAAAATATTTTAAAAGCTTGAAAGTCAATATGCATCCTTTGACCACAGGATAATAGAAACATACATACATACGTATATTGTAAGCTGAGATCTGTACCTTTACAAGTAGCTGAAAGTACAAATCCAATGTAAAGTAAAAATCTAGCCTCTCAACAAAACCGTTTGGACTAATATCAGCATCTGAACATTAATCATTTTCCATAACTAGCAGATACCTACCAATAATGTGCCTTCAGTTATATCTATTTAATACTCTAAAAGACTTGTATTTCTTAATGGCAGTATTATAGCCTAATACTAATAAAAATGTCAAAATATGACATTATCCATTCTTCAAGTAAGTTCTTTCACACGCTGAGATTCTGTGAACTTGGCCACCAAATGTTCCACAGATATTGAAGATGTTTAAGCTCAAACTGCATAGGGTGGTTTTCACTGCTTCTGTAAGGCACATTTACCTATGTATCAATGCCTCTGCTCTCTCACCTTTCAATCAGCTCAATATGCCCCTGGAATGATTTAACTCAACTTTATAGAATCAGAGCCCCATTGGGAGAGTCCCTGCTTAATTCTCAGGTGATGCCACTCTGTAATTCTAAGAGTCATTTGTACTTACCTTTGCATTCAACTATTTTTACTGACTCTGATACTGTATGCTGCGTCTCCTTGATCCCATTTTCCACAGGTAACTACTCTCCTGAATTTATCATTTCTGCAGATGACATAATTTTTTGTTTGTTTGTTTGTTTTGAGACAGAGTCTCACTTTGTAGTTTAGGCTGGTCCTGAATTCAGCCTCAAACTCAGCAATCCCACTGCCTCTTTCCCCAGAGTGCTGGGATTACAGGCCTGAGCCACCACACCCAGCGCTGTAGTATGTGGTACTGACTGCTGGTGGGCGTGAGTCCCCACACCCAGTATTCTTGTATGTGGTTACCAGGGATCAAACCTGGGCCTTTGCGCTTGCAAGGCAAGCACCAGAACCACTGAGCTAAACTGCCAGCCTGACATACATTTTTATAAATGTAAAATCCCAAAATGACATTCTTATAAATTTCATATATGTGAGTAACATACAAGCATGACAGATATGGAGCAATATGTAACTCTTATGAAATGATTTTGATGCCATTATTAAGTACTTAGACTGAGTGGGTTGAAATGCATCCTTTTGTAATATTTTCCACAACTTTACAATTCTTTGATATATCCATATGAACACAAGAAGCACACTAGCTTTCTCATCTGCTATACACTATAATGTATAGGGTAAACAATTAACTTTCCTCTTGGTAGACCTTTAGATTGTTTCCAACTTTTCATTACCATAAAAATAATGGTTTTGAAAATTTCTGAACATGTCTGCTTATGAATGAGCTTTCTGGGGGTACAGTGTTGTCATAGGCTAGGATGATCTTAAACATAGTGCTGGCGTGTGTTATACTCCTTCAAGCAATATTCATAATTGTCCAAAGTTCCCAGAACATTTGCACTGTTGGGTGTAAACATTTTTTTCTGAATCTGATGGAGGTAAACTGGCATATTTGATCTCTCTGAAATGGCAGTGCGGTGCTGGACATCACAGGAAATATGCCATTCAAAATACCCTCCCATGAAGATCTTGTTTGGGAATACAGTTAGGTGCATCACCACAGCATTCAAGTCCCAACTATGATCTTCCTGAGGAACCCCTGGCCAATTCCCAGCAGTGGTACTAGGGATTGGTCACTTCTATCCAGTGTAGAACTCTTCTAACAGCTCTTTTTTTTTTTTTTTTTTCCTTTTTCTCTACAGATTCCCACTGAACTGGCTGAGATTTTGTTACATATGTATGAGAGACGCTCCGCCTGTCCAGTTCTGCTTCCTAGCTGCACATTATGGTCTGACAGTTTTCCTACTTAATCCAGGCTCTCTGCTTATGTTTCACAGCTATTATTACTGATATATTTTTTAAACTACTACCCAATCTCAGCAACAGCTGGATGGAAAACTCAAATTAACACCACCATTAACTACGATGGAGTTCAAGCTTTCCTTTGTTAGAGTGCTCTGGTCTGTACCCCAGTGTACTTACTACCTCTGGATACTGAGAAAGTATTCAATTTCCCTATACTTCAGTTTCTTAATCTCTAAAATAAGAATAATAATAGCATTTACCTCACAAATTTGAAAGACTAAATTAATGGAAGCTCTTGGAATGCCCTGTGACACATAAGGATTCAATACATATTATTGTTTGCCTGGTATGATTTTGTCTTATCATAATAACTGTGACTGATCCTGGTGATATATGATACAATGAGTAATGACCTGATAATATTTGTCATTTCATTACGGTTGTGTGTATTTAGGTGTTATTTAACCTTACTTAACTGCATGTGCATAAAGAACAGTATGTCCCTACATTAAACCATGCTGATAAACAGCGCAAGTCTGATTACCTTTCAGTAACTCATTAGTTTTCATTCTCAATTTCTTCATCCTATTTTTGTTTTTATTTTTTGTGACAGGGTCACTATGTATTTCAGGCTGGCCTTGGACTCCTGGTGATCCTTCAGCCTCAGCCTCCCAAATGCCAGGACCACAGGCATGCACCCCTCCATACTTAGTCTGTAACCATAATATTTGAGAAATATATTTGGAAGGCTTGAATTACATGTGTCTTCTGTTATGAAGTATAAAATATAACATATGAGTTTCATACTCTACAAATCTCAGGAATGTTCTATTAGTTTACTTTAGGCAAAGTATTAAGAATTAGTCAAATAAGTCAGCATATAACCAGTTTTCTTCTTTACCTAGCACTTCCAATACCAAAACTGACTTATCAGATTGCCTGCTTATTCCTCCTTTTTTCATCAATCATTCTCTTACATCCAGAATACTTACAGTTCAGAATGAAACTATCTGGAAGGAAAGCTCAAAAACTAATGCATTCTCTTTACATACTTGTTCTTTGAGATCTGCTTAATAGAAATTTGGAATAGCAGTAAAAATTCACAGATGATCAAGTCAGTCCAATTTATTACAGTGGGACTCTAGTGCCTATTTTCAGGTTTAAAAGTAGGAGTTTGACCAACAATAAACTTATGAAGTATGTATATACTTATAAAATTTCCAATAATTTCTTGAAATATATTTTCTCTCTCATTCCAAAATTCTGTATTTCTACATAGCAAGAATAATAACCACTGTATTGTTCAGACATCCAAGAGGTCCAGGCCAACAGACAGCTGTCATGCATATCACATGTTATTTTTTAATCCATTTACTGGAAATAAAAAACAAGATAGCCCCCATCAAAAGATGTTGCTCAAGCACGTGGTAAGAATTTTTAAAAGGCCTGTTCTACATGCTGTAAATAAAATAAGCAATCTCACCACTTATTTGTGTAACAAACTTTTTTAGTTTACTAAGACCCACATACTTTTAAAAGATATTTCTTCTATGATATCTGCTTTCATACAACATGTGTTCTAAATCACCACTCTTCAGTCCTCTGCTTTTCAGCCAAACTTGTCAGCTAACCTCCAAAACAGATCAGATCCCAGATTTGGTTAAATGAGCTATTATACTTCATATTCTCTCCTCTCTCTAAAACCTCTTTAAAATAAACAAATCCTTGATATTTATACAGAACAAATACCATTGAATTATTATGCTTTGCTCTGGCCAAGGTGATCACTATGGCCATTAGTGTTAGAATCATGTAAGCAAGTAGGTTCCTTAGAACTGTATGCTATTTAGTACATTAACTGGATTGTGCAGAAATAATTAATCTTGACCAAACAATACTTGAAACACTAAACAAAACAGGGTTTGATACTCCAAGTTTGAATTCTTAGAACTCTAGCTTGTTACCATAAAGTGATAATCACTGAAAAGGGAATGCATATACATGGAGTCTCTCTTCTTATTTAACTAGAAAATACCTTTTCATAGTATAACAACAAATCTTGCCCATACAACCTTTTTTTTTTTGCCTAAGAAAGGAAGATCTTTTATTTTTAAGGAAGGAGAAACAAGCTGCACTACCGAGGGGCTTACCAGCACAACTCTTAAAGAAAGTGAGAACATTTGTTAGGTTCTACCACTTGTAATAAAAAACAGGAAACCTGGAAGAAATAGTTGTTCTTCTGTGCTACAAAACAGAATGTCATTTTTAAGAGAATAAATGTTAAACCTCAAATAAAGTGTATGTATCAGTAAAGTGAAAAGTTGTAGTTAAATTCAAAGAGAATTTGTAGCTTGACTAAGGAGAAAACAAAAAATCTACTAGAGATCCCACACTGAAATTTCAGAAAAACACTTATTACTTGAATGTACAATATACAAATTTCAAAAAAGAGTGGTGCAGGCTTGAGAATATTCCTACTTCAAAATTATTTGTTCCTATAAACAAAGTTGCATTGATTCAATAATAATCTCACAAAGCTCCACAAAATTCAAATAAGACAAGCATTACTAAATGATGTAAGTCAAATGACAACTTATAGACATCTTCTCATGAACAATAAGGTTCTCTTCTCCTCAGAATGGCTCCACTGGATCCAAAGTGAAAGGAAGGACTAGATGCACTTTAATGCAGAAGAGAACAGTGTGGCAACAACTGTCACACTGAGGCTGCAAATGGTTTTTTGAAAGCAATATTTAAATCATAAGCATATGTGAGGTAAAGAAGTTTTCAATCCTCTTTCTCATCTGAACTTCATTAGTCACTGCATTTCCTGTGTGCTGATAACAATAACATTCTGTGGATTCTGTGGAATTGAGAAAGAAGGATAAGATTTATATTTTCAAGCCCTTAGTTAAGAAAAAACTGATAAAAAGAATACTGATTCAGAATGACCTGAGTTTCATGTCAAACATATGAGATTTCCAAATCCTATATACTAAACAATGTAAAGATAAAATGAAATATGACACACTAAACTTCAATGTAATATTTTTTTAAATTTCATAATAAGAATATAGTACAGTAAAGGTAATATATAAGAATATGGACATCATTAAACTAACTCACCAAATATATTACAGGATCTTAAAGAAATAATAAAGTATATTTGATAAGGCTATCAAGTAAATAAAAAAATATAAAAATTTGCTTTGAAACAATAGACACAAAAAGTTTTTTTTTAATGTTGAGATAGGGTCAAATATAACTTTTAATATATTTGTGAACTAAATAGTTAAAATAAGTCCAGTCAATAGATATCCATCATATTTTAATGAATACGATTTCTATAGTCTTATCTTCACTACAAAATAAGATAGTAATGCTGACTATTTAACAATATAACTTCCTTTATAGTTCTTGAAATTCATCAGTCTTTGATCTAGTACAAATTCTCTAGGAGGTCTAGCCTCAAACTCTCACTTTAATCATGACTGACCAGCAACTCTATGCTAGAAGAGTCACACCAGGAGGCAAATTCCCACACATCCACTGTAATGCTGTTTGCTTACTTGGTAGCTACACGGGTATTCACAGGCCAAGGAAGATCAAAATATCAGATGAGTTTACAATACGTAGAAAAGTCTGCCTATTACGTATTTTAAGGTAACACAATATGTGAAAGGGATTCACTAGGATATGCTAAGGCATATCATACTTTGATTATTAAATTAAAAAAACACAGGGCCGGGAATTTAGCTCAGTGGTTCCAGTGTCTGCCTTGCAAGCACCAGGTCCCTAGTTCAATTCCAGCCACCACATACCACAATGCCAGAGGTGGTGACTTACGCCCACCAGCAATCAGTATCACATACCACAATGCTGAGTGTGGTGGCTCACGCCTGTAATCCCAGCACTTGGGAGACAGAGGCAGGAGGATTGCTCTGAGTTTGAGGCTTGCTTGGGCTACATAGTGAGCTGAGGACCAGCCTGAACTGCAAAAGTAAGGCCCTGTATCAAAAAATAAAAAATAAAAAACACAACAAATAAGGTTTAGAATTCAACTCAGTACACTAGAAATCTTACTATTTTCTTGAACATACTGACATTCACAGTGAAGGCTTTTGAATCTGGGGTCTAGCTTTCCAGTTCTGACAATATGAAGAATGTGAATATCAATCTATCCTATTTTTGCAAAATGAAAATTTTGAAAAAATTCAAAATAAACAACTCTTCCAAACCTATCATGACCTGTCATGCTGCCCTGAAAACTGGAAAGACAGGCAAACAGCTCACTGGGAGCAGCACAGGAGCAGAACATGCAGCCAGCCAATTGGGTGACAATACCCGTAATTCATGGACTGCTGGAGACTCAGCAGAGACTAACTTGAGCGTGAAAACTACCAACAAGATCCAAACTTGTGCAGCACAGGGGATCCACTCTTTTGGAAATTTTACTTTCAACAGCCCCATTTCTTTTTTATTGTAAATATCAGAGAAAAATCTCCTCATGCTTCTAGCAAGGGTAGAGGAAAAGTAGCCATTTTGAATAGACAAGAGCACTCTGTTCTTAATGAGAATTACCCTTAGAAACAAACAAACAACAACATCAAAAACTTTATTAGCAGAGTCTAACTTAACTCGGTTATAACAAAGCCTAACCAATCTTAAGGAAGAAAAAAACCAACCCCAGTTTTTAACATGGGTAAGAATAATATTCAACTCAAGCACATCAAAGATAAAACCAAGCAATTATAGGGCTACAGAACACACAACCCCTCTAAACATATACATACATACTTTGGTACCACTCAACAAAAGCTCCAAAAAATCTCAAGGAAAATCAGCTAAAATGAAAAGGATATTAAGGAAATTTTAGCTGATAATACCAAATCTACAGAACAGTAAATACAACTTAACTCCTAGCCAGATAAAAAGCCCAACACTAAGGATTTATCTATTTCAGTTCCTTTTATCTAAACACCATACCCAGCTTTCAACAAAATTAGGAAGCATGCTAAAAGGTCACAAACACAATCTCAAAACACAAAGCAAGAATTAGAACTAGATTCAGATATGGAAGAAATTTGAGAGTGATCAGACTAACACACAAAGGGCTTTAATGGAAAACAGATCAATATGCAAGAATATATAGGTGTTGTCATTAGAGAGAAAAATATCTAAGCAACTACTATAAATGAAAGTCAAAGTAACAGAATTGAAGATTGTCTTGGGTGGCTTATTAATAGACCAGACTCAACTAAGAAAATGAGAGAATAGAAAAAAAAAAAATGTCAGTAGAATTTCACAAAAGTAAAACAAAAAGAGAAAAAGAAATAAAAAGAACAGAATAGTTAAGAACTATGGGACAGTTACAAAAAGTATAATAAATGTATATGCAATATACATTTTTTAAAAAAAAGAATGAGTAAATATAGTGGATCCTTGACTTAGGAACTCATTTTATTCCCGAGGGCTGTTTGTAACTCGAGTTGGTCACTGAAGGTTCCTCTACACAGCCTTCTAAGTCTCTCCCACAGACAAGCAGCTCTCAGCGTCCTTGGAGGAACATTGGCCCAGCATTTCTCAATAAACCCCACACAGGAAAAGACATTATAACATTCCTTCTAGAACTTTTTAAGGCTTAAATCTGTATCTGACAGCATCTAGAAGCACAAGTGGCTGGCATTCAGGTCATAAAGCCTCTGGTAAGAAAAATTAAAATTCTGGTGATAACCAAAGTTCTTTGTATGTCAGGCCAAACATAAGCCAAGGATCCACTATAGTAGAAATAACAAGGGGCTGAAAGTTTTAAAAAATTAATTACAACCATCAATCCATTGATGAAGGCAGATCAGAGTGCACAAAGGTATATAGCTGCCAAAAAAATCTGCAAATGGGCATATCATATTCAAACTGCAGGAAAATGAGGACAAAGAGAAAATCTCAAATGACAGGGGAGACCAGCTTAACTACATCGTAAGAATGACAAGGATTACATCTGATTTATTTTCAGAAACCATGAGCTCAAGGAGACTGGAAAGAAACTTTTTAAAGTGTTAAAAGAAAATCACTAACACTGAACAATTTCAGTTAAATCCTCAACTTAACATTCATTCAAGTCACAAACTTTCACAGATACAAGCAGACCTGGCCTTTTGAACTTCATAGATGCAAATAAGTTGTGGAACTACCTTACGTGTCTGCCAGACACTGTCCCAATTATGCTGCTGGGTGCTTCTGTCCAGTGACAGTGCACAATAGTTCAGGGCTCAGTCAGAGCCCCGGGGGTTTAGAAGCATGAGGAAAATCAGTAGGATGTGGGGAGTACTGGTAGGAAGCACAAGCAATAATCATGAAAACAAAACTGAAAATACCGGAGAAACTGGACTGAGGTTGAAAACGTGGTAGACATCCCTCCTCCACTATAGCTGTTGTACTGTAATGTAACACCATTTTAAGGTAAATAAAAAGCAAAAATAGCTTAAAGTACCTGTTTGTGTTTTTAGGGTTTTTTTTTATGTTTTAAACTTTATGTATGTGTCAAAGGTATGTAAGACTCACTTTGTCACAGTTATGAACACAATTGATTTATGAATATTATCCCAGAAAGAAACTTGCTGTTAACTTGGGGACTTTCTGTTTATGTTAATGTAATTATTCTTCAGAAGTGTAGGAGAAATAAAGACTCTCTTACACAAATAAAAATTGAGAGACTATGTCATCAGTAGATAGCTTATAGTTATCACTGATTTTTATATCCTAGGCTTCCACTGCAAGAAATGTTAAAAGAAGTTCAGAGGAAAATAAAATGATATGTGAAAAACAATACAGGATATCAAAACCACATGAAGGTAAAATGTAAAATAAGGAATAAGTGAGGTAAAATGCAATCATTTCTTACTGGACCAAATAGGTGGCTGGTTCAAAATAATAACAGCAATAATGTATTTAGTGGTTATATCTTATGCATAGGTTAAATGAATGACAAAACTGTTATAAGGGAGAGTAAGAAGGACCTGGGAGTGTTCTGTTATAAAGGTACTTGCACTACTCATGGAAGTATCACAGTATTATCTGATAGTGGACATAAACTGGGTATAAGTGAAAAGTATAACTGATAGCTAAGACGAAAGTACAATTAATCTTGAGTTATTATTTATTTGTCCTCACCCTGATTAACTTCCTGGGCTTTGCTACATGCAGCATCTACTACTAGACTTTTCTTTTCCAGGAATACATTTCATCTTCTCACTCCAGTAAATGCTCTTTTTGCTGTTCATGCTTTGGCAAGACGGTAAATAACTTAAACAAAAAGGCTCCCCACAAGAATAAAGAACTGATCCAACAACCACAATGGGTAAACATGTTTAACTATAAGAATTTTCAGCCTGTGCCATAACAAAAAGATAAAAACAGTAATACAGCACTTTGTGACTGCTTCACTAGATAATTCTGTGGTTGTGCTAATATCACAGTATGTACTTACACAACTAAAACAAATATGACGTCCCCGAGCAATATAATCTTACAGTACTACCACTGCATATGTGATCTGACATTGAACAAAACATTATGTAGTTCATGACTATGTTCAATACTTGTTGAGTCAACAAATGAATTAATGTTAAATATATTTAATATCTGCAAGACCAATGATTTTTTAAAACATTACTTGTGAAACAGATTTAATATCTACCTCATAAGTACAATTAAGTCTCATAATGCTGATTTACACTTCAGAGATATAATTTTACTGGAAAAGATCTTATATCTGGTACATAAAAAAAGTGTTGAGATATGAAGATGTCTAAGTTTTTAAACATAAAACACCTATGAATGAAAAATACTTTATCTTTCAATATAAATATATAAATGTAGGCAACCTCATCCCATGATGAAAGTCATAGCAAGAACTGGTTTTTCTTAGTTTTTTGAGACAGTCTCACTTTGTAGTTCAGGCTGGCTCTGAATTCACTATGTAGTCCAGGCTATCCTCAAATTTAGAGCAATCCTGCTTCTGTCTCCTAACAGCTGGAATTACAGGTGTGAGCCACCACACCTAGCATTGTGGTATGTGGTACCAGGGATCGAATTTAGGACCTTATGCTTGCCGTCAGATGCCAGAACCACTGAGCTAAATCCCCAGCCCAGGAAACTAGTTTTCAAAATATTAAGAGAGGATGGTGAAGTAAGCAAAATTGTTTCTTAATTTTAATTTCATTAGGCTTGACAAAAAGAAAGAACAATTAGTATTATTCTTTCCAGAAGAAATAGGTACAGCTTTGACAATTCACCCTCTAATGTCAGTAAAAGTAAACCTTTTAGAGACTGGTGCCCAAATGCAACTCAAAACCCAGGGATTGATCACAAAGTGCCCATACTGCAAGTAAACCTAAACACTGAGGTTTTAGCTTAGAAAAAAAAAAACATATATTAGCATCTTCTGTTTTAAAAGAAAAGTGTAAGAATAAGAGCCATGTTTGCCACCACTGTCCTATATTGTTTATTAGGTATTCTTTCATATCCTACTACACCATTCTGAACTCACTCCTCTTACAGAGCTCATCACAAATGCTTGTTTATTATCTCTAACCATAGGAGTCAGAGTACTTCAAAAACAGTGAGCAGAGTGGAATCCTGGCACAGAAGGTACTCGATGCACAGGCTCAATCAATAAATGTTTTAGTGTATCCTAATTAGTTTCTTGCAGCAATTGAGTATGTTAGGAGAAGCTGTAGAAGACTAAACAAATTTCATTAATTATGCAACAATTATTATTCTACATTTGGGACCTCGTTTACACCTTCAGTTTCTTACACTACAGAAATGATATGGTATTTATACATGTGTATCCTGTTTGTTTTACTTCTGAGTATGGCTTCAATGTGCATCCATTTAGCTATTAGTGTCTCTGATTTATCATTCTTTATGGATGAATAATCCTCCATTATATATATTTAAAAAAATCTTTTTCCAGTCTTCTGTTGATAAACATTTGGACTGTTTCCAAGATTTAACTATTATAAACTCTGCCACTATAAACATAGGTGCACATATGTCACTGTGATATGATATGCTGTTTTTAATTCTTTCATAATTATACGCAGCAGAGAAATAGCAAAGTTAAATGGCACCTTTAATCCAATTTTTTGTGAGGAATCTTCATACAGACTTCCACAGTGGTTGTACCATTTTACATTCGTACCATCTGGGAAGAAGGGTTCCTTTCTCTCACAGCCCCGCCAGAATTTGTTGTTGATTGATTTTGTGAAGCAGTCATTTTTTCTGGAGGGAGATGGAATCTCGGTGCTGTTTTCATCTGCATCTCTCAAATGACCAGTAATGTTGAACATTTTTTCTTTTTCTTTTTTTTTTTTTTTTTTTTCTTGTGCTGCTTGTACTTCATCTGAAAAATGTCTGTTGATTTTGGATGCCCACTTTTAAACTGGGTCTTGAAATTTGGAGGGCCTCATTTTTTAAAGTTCTTTATATAGTCTAGATAGTAATACTTTGAGGAACAGCTGGTAAAAAATTTCTTTCCACACTGAAAATTGCCTTTTCGCTCTGTTGGTAGTTTTTCTTGTTGTGCAGCAGCTTTCTAATAAGATGAGACCCCAACTGTTGATGCTTTCTGCTCATTCCCATGCTATTGAAGTTTTTGTTCATAAAGTCTTTGCCTACACCAAAGTCTCCAAGAGATCTGCCTAATCTATCTCACAGCAGGTTTAGTATTTCTGCTTTAATATTTAGGTCATTAATCCATTTCGATTTCATTTTAGTGCCTGTTGAAAGATCTAGGTCTAGTTTTAATGTTCGGCAGGTTGAAACCCAATTTTTCTAGCACCACTCAGTAAATAGATTATCTTTCTTTCATTCAGGGTGTTTGGCTCTTTGTCAAAGAAGAGGTGGCTTAATAGGTTGGGAATTGTTTCTGCATCTTCTGGTCTGTTCTATGATCCTTGGGTCCATTTCTTTGCCAATACTAAGCTGTTTTTATCACAGTGGTTTTGCAGTGCTTTTTCAAGTTGGGAACTATGATATCCCCTTCTTACGTCTTTGTGTCACAGATTCCTTTTGCTATTCTGGTTATAAATAAACTTGGGATTATTTTCTCCAGTTCTGTGAAATACACTGCTGAGATTTCAACTGGGATTACACTGAAGAATGGCCATTTGCACTATATTGTTTTTTCTTACCCAGGAACGAGGGATGTCTTTCTATTTTCTGATATCCTCTTCCATTTCTTTTTTCAGAGTGCTGTAGCTTTCAAAGTAAAAGTCTTTTACTTCCTTCATAAGATAGACTCCTAGGTTTTTCTTTTTTTCTTTTTTTTTTTTTGGATGCTATTGTGAAATAAATTGCTTCCCCAATTTTTCTCTCAGTGAGTCTGTTGTTCATGTATTAGAAGGCTACTGATTTCTGAGTGTTGACCTTGTGTCCAGCTCCTCCACTGAACCTGGCAATTAAGTCTAGTGGTCTTTTGGTGGAGTGTTTGGAATATTCTATATAAAGTATCATGTCATCAACAAATAATGACAGTTTCACTTCTTTTCGTATCATTATAGCTTGTATTTCTTTCTCCTGTCTAATTGCTATGGCTAATGTTTCCAAAATGTATTGAACAGCAGTGGTGATAGTTAACATAATTGTCTTGTTCCTGATTTTACTATGAAAGGTTTCATTTTTTATCATTTAGAATGATGTTGGTTGTTGGTTTGTCCTAAATGGCTTTTATCAGGTTGAGATAGAGATCATCTATTCCAATTTTTGTAGGATTTTTATTATGAATGGATATTGGTTTCAACTGAACCCTGCATCTATTGAGAAATGATCATGTGGTTAACAGAGTGTATACATTTACTGATTTACATTTGTTGAACCATTCTTGCATCCTTGTGATGAATCCAACTTGGCCAGTGTATAGTATCTTCTTGATGATCCTCTGTATTCTGTTTGCCAGTGTCTTACTGTGAGTTTCTGCATTATATTTATTAGAGAGACTGACTTGTAGTTCTCTTTTTGGTTGAGTCTTTCTCTGCTTTGAAAATCAAGGTAATGGTTACTTCCAAGACTGATTCTGGAAGTACTGTTTCCCTTTCAATTTCATTAAAGATTAAGAAGTAGAGCATTCAATCTTCTCTAAATCTGTTCAAAAATTCAGTAGTTGGATCTGTCAGAGTCTAGGCTTTTCTTTGTTGGTAGGTTAGTAATTATATCTTCAATCTCACTAGCTGATATTGATTTATTTAGAATTTTTAAATGTTTTTTATTCAGCTTTGGTAATTCATATGTATTTAAGAATCTGTCCATATCTTCTGTGTACTCCATTTCATTAAAACACAAGTTCTCGAAGTAAGCCTTGATGATCTTACAGATCTTCTGCTGGATCTGTTTTGATTTCACCCTCTGCATTCATAATTGCATAGATTTGAGTCTTTTTCTCTCTTTTTTTCATAAAGTTGCCTAAGAGTTTGTCAATTTTATTTAATCTTTCAAAGAAGCAACTCTTGGGGCCGGGGATATAGCTCAGTGGTTCCGGCGCCTGTCTTGCAAGCACAAGGGCCGGGGTTCAATTCCCCAGCAACCACATACCATACTGGGCATGGAGACTCACGCCCAGCAGCAACCAGTACCACATACCACAGTGCCGGGCATGGTGGCTCACACCTGTAATCCCAGCACTCAGGAGGCAGAGGCAGGAGGATTGCTGTGATGTGAGTGTGAGGCTGAGCTCAGGGCCAGCCTGAACTACAAAGTGAAACCCTGTCTCAAAAACCTTAAAAAAAAAAAAAGAAAGAAAGAAAGAAAGAAAGAAATAGTCCAAAAGTCCATCTACTGGTGAGTGGATAAAGAAGATGTAATTTTTTAAAATTAAATGGAGTACTACTCAGGCATAAAAAGGTAAACTTGAGACACATAGCTAAATGGATACACCTTGAGGCCATACTCATAAGTGAAATAAACAGGACACATGTGTAAATACCAAATCATTTCTCTGGTGTGAAAAACTGAAGGTGTAAACTAAGATCAAAAATGTATAATAGATATTGTATAATAGCAAGAAAATGTTCAAAGCGAAGGGAAACTGGGTAGGGCAGGGAAAAAAATGAAAAGAAAAATATTGAAGGTAAAAACGAAAAAATAGAAACAAAGCTTATGTATGTTAGGGGTGGAGGTTGAAGAGAGGGCAGAGTAATGGAAAAAATAAGAATAAAGCTATATCATATACAGGTACAAATTTTCAATAATGAATATGATCATAAGGTATCACAAAGTATACCTAAAATGTATGAATTAAACTCAACTTTAGAAAAAGGATAGAGGTGAAAAGTGGCAAGAGAGGAAGGCTGAATGGATGGGCCAGATCAGTAAGAGATTTATATGTAGATGAAAATGGTTTTAAAGGAAGGGTAAAGTGTAGACCTGTTAATATGATACAATAAAGACAGAGTTTGGTAGAGTTACTGAAGTATTAATGAAAATATAATATTGAAAAGTTAAGATATGATTATGGAAATGTATTGAAGATATTGTAAAGAAACTGTCTGATCAAATTCAGTAATAATTTGTTCTAGAGATAAATAATGAGGAACAACAGAGGTTACAATAGATGCCTCAGAATGGCATCCATTTGCTTTAGGATTTAATCAAATGCTACTGATATATGTTTCAAAAAGGAAAAATCAGATGCCATTCTAACTTAGGCATAAAAGGTTTATGTAGCGCTACATTTTTAATCTTCCTAAAAAATTAATACTTTCACTCTCTGTCATTTTTACTGTGGCAGCAATTTTTACTGTGAACTTGCTCGATACTAACTAGATTAGTAATATGTAGCACAGGGAATATAAAGCAGGATGACTCCAAACATGAATGTTTTTCTTGAATTAACTGTCTTGCCAGCTGTCTCTAAGCTCCTGTGAAATAAACTTTGAGCAGCAAGGGAAAATTAAAGCTTGTATAAAACAAAATAATTTAAAATGCTGAATTTGAAATCTATTCCTCTGGGTCAAACATAATTTCAGAGTAAGACTATTAAATGTTTTCAGCTGACTCACAATGACCACAAGCATCACCGCATCACTGAATTTTATGACTCAGATCAGCTCTAAACACTGAAACATTACACTGTTTCTTCAGCACTTTCCTAGAGCCTGAAAGTTGGAACACTTTGAAGATGTTTAATTCTAGTCCATCTTGGGTTAGATGTGTGCACACACTACATGTGTCCATGCACCCAGAGTGACAGAAAAATCACAAGAAACTAACACACACACACACAAAAAAAAAATCAGGACAAACAACTTCTGAGTGATATTTTATGTGCAAGTATCATGGTAAATGTTTTTACACGCATTCATTTTTAGATAATATCAACTCCTAAATGTTTCATTTAAAATTAAATCATATTTGCCAGCTTAAAGCTAACTAAAGTATTGGTCCTAGATATACTTTACTGGGAATAAAAATTACAGTTATTATCTATAATGCCTAATAAAATTAAGTTTGTATTTGCTTTTTTTGTTTTCTTTTTAAGATTTTTGAGACAGGGTCTTGCTTTGTAGTTCAGGCTGGTCCTGAACTCAACCTCGAACTTAGCAATCCTCCTGCCTCTGCCTCCCAAGTGCTGGGATTATAGGGATGAACCACCATGCCCGTCGTATGTGGTACTGATTGCTGGTGGGCATGAGCCACCACACCTGGCACTGTTGTATGTGGTTAGCGGGGATCAACCCCAGGGCCTTGCACTTGCAAGGCAGTTTCTGGAACCACTGAGCTAAATTCCCTCCCCTATATTTATATTTTTATATCAACCACCAAAACAGTTCCATAAAATAGGTAATATTATTCTCCTCAATTTACAGGAGAGGAAACTAAACTTTACAGAGAGTAAATAATTTTCCCAAGATTCCAAAATAGCATTGACAGAGCTGAGGACTTACTTCAAAGCCTAGATTTTACTTATCACACGTGCCTGAAGCATGGGCTTTGTAGGCTGGTGCCATCAATTCCTAAACTTTGTGTGCCAAGAGTCACACCCCAAACCATAGTAAACTCACTCAAGAGATCATTTTATGAAGTCTCTGAAAAAATGGACTCTGAATTTATCAAGGTAACTCCAGATATTTCTCAGTATGATGAGTCTGTTTTGATTTTAACTTCTGTACATTCCAACCTACTCATGCTGGCTAACAATAAGATTAACAGTTGCTGTTCTGTTTTCTATTACCAAACATAACAGTATTCACTATTTATACTGCAACATGTGATAATATTTTATTCATGGGAAATTGGGCCATCATTGACGGACACTACAAAGAAAAGTCTAAGAATTAATTGGTACATCCTGGTTAAATTAAAACATGGCATTCTATATTAATTCTGGCTAGCTTTATAGTCTGTGGAAAAATAATGGAAACCTGAGATGGCCAGAATGTGATCATCTTGACAATATGAATGATTATACTAATCTTCTCTTTCGATTATGGCAAATTCTATAAAAGTATTCTTACAGCCTTACATAACAGAATTTAGTAATACATTAAGCCAAAAATTATTGTCACTGCAGAATCTTTAATCTCCAATAATAAAATAATCTATCTTATTTGAATATTGTCACTTATTTCTCCATTAATTTAACCATAAATATTATCTTTAAAAATTAAATTGCTTCCATATGTATATAGCTGCTCATCTTTGCTAATAAATGCATGTAAATTAAGGGGGGTGAGATTAATAAAAAAATACCTTAGTCTGACTTATAAGGCATTACTATTGAAAGTTTTTGTTTTTAGAGATCAGTCTATGAATACATTTGAAGAAAGAGTCTCTGTCTATATATGTAGACACAGATACCGATATAAAAACAGACATATACAGATTTCCAGTGAGCTGATTTTTGAATTGACCATATTCCCTAAGGAAAAAATAGATGGAAAACAATAAGAAATACAAGATCTTAAGGAGAAACTAGACTTCATCTCGTTAAACTTAGAGAAAAGAAAAGGAGCTGGCACTGTGGCTCACTCAGTAAGACAGCACTGCCCTGCATGTGCAGGGGTTTGGGTTATTCTCCAGTACAACAAAGGAAAAATAGAAAAGAGGACAGAAAAGAGAGATACAGAAGAGAAGCATGCTATTACACACATCACTATCAAAACACAAGAATTATCATTAATAATATAATAATTTAGCTGCAAAAAACCTATGCGACATTAAGGGATTTCTCTGCATACATCTGAATGTTTATCAATTTCAATAGGGGACATAATGATGCAATAGAGATTCATGAAAATAATTTTCTTTTTTAGAGAAAATTATAATCTAAAACAAATGTATAAAGGCAATTAAAGCTCAAATCTTCAGTTTACTTCAGAAGAAACTATTTGGAAAATTATGTGTTTCTCTAGTTTTTGTTAGTAAACCACCTTTCCTTCATGTCACTGTCAATTCATGAAGGTAAAGCCAATGCTTAAGTAATGGTTTCAACAATAATATTTTATACCTCCTGGATGGTACAATATGACGTAGGATAGTCAGGAAAAAGCAATACCTTGATTACAAAGTTCTTTTTCCAGCAACTTACATTCAAGTAAAGAAAACAGGCACAGCAGAATAACACATTCATAAGACTCATAAAAATAGAATAAGACCAACATAAAGCTCTAGTATTAATACTAAAAGAAGTACATTACGTGGGGTAATGTACTGAAAGTATCTGAAGTGTATAGTAAACCACATTCAGGAAGAAAACAGTAAACGTGACTTGTTAAAGTTCACTTTCTGCACATGTGGACTGAGACATAGACAAGAACACAAATTCAGTACTAAGATAAAAGAAATGCACATATCCATTTTAAATCTATATAATACAAATCTATGTATGTGTCTATTTCTCTTTCTATCTATGGTGAATACCTTTCAATTTCTAATGCTGTCATATCCTATTTTTTTTATTCACTTGAAAAAGTGAAAAGATATAACAAGAAATATAGTACTTGGCATTTTTTTAAAAAACATGATTATACTTAAATTGTGAATTGTTCTTTTTCTAGATAGGAAAATTAGAAAATTCTAAGTCATAAACCTAATTTGAGTCATATTCATTAGTAACAGGGTTGCAGACTCTTCTCATATTGGCAAACGTTCTCTCTGTATGAAAGTGTCTTTTGTTTTTTTCAAGTGGTTTATATCATCTTTGGATTAAGAAGAAAAGCAGGTGGTGTCCTGTGCACTTAAGTGTTTTCATTACATGTCTCATGAAATCCAAAGTAAATGATGCTCATCAAAGTGACAGGCAGAATCAAAGAGTTCCAAATTTTCATAAATAAAAATCACCTCAGTTATATATAAATATACAGTGGTGCTTCGTTTCACCAACTTCATTTGTTCTATAATTTCAGAAGAGATGATAGTCACATTTGTGTTTGTGTGGGAAAGATGGTCACAGTTGTGTCTGTCACTCGGTGTAGTTTCCAAACAAACAAACAAACAAACAAAATATTCTCCAATCATTTTATTTGGGAACCAAATAGTTTGTAAACAAAAGCATTCACAAACAAAGGGACCACTGTATCCTATTCATCTAAAAAAGGATCACATGTACAAGGACATACAGAAAAGGTAAAAGAAGGTAGCATGGAAAGTTAGCTATACAATTAACTGCGGTAGAAGTAGCAAAAAAAAGGATGAGAAAGCAGTAAAAAACCTTTTGCTTTAGCAGTAAAAGATTTAACACAGAGTTTCTATGGAACTTTAACTTCAACTAAGTGTTGAGTACATATGCACTCACATACACACATATGCATGCACATACACACAGCTTATTTAGAAAATAGAGAATATTAAAAATAAATTTAGTAGACCTGGCCATGATAACTCAGTGGCTATGTAGCTTACAATCCTTTGAAATCTGGTATGCAATCTTCCCAGGGTAAGACCAACTTACTAGCTTCTCTGGCTTGTTTCAGACACAACCAAAGCTTTAAAGTTATATTTTTTAAAAAATTTAAATCTACCATTTACCTAATAAACATTTATTAAGTACTTTTCACATACTAAGTTTTGGCAACCAGAAAAATGACAGCAAAGAGAAAAATTTCTGTTCTCGTGGAACTTACTAGTGTATAGATATATATGAAGCATAAATAACTGATTATAAATATGCCAGGTATTGACTAATGCAAGGAAGGAATAATCCCCCACCATAGTGCTGTGTTAGGGATTGCCTCAGCTACAGAGAGCCACTTCACCACACAGCATGGTCGCTGTTCTTTCCCACAGTGACCCACACTCAGGGAATACCTGGTACAGGGAAGTAATGGTCTGACCATCTCAATCCAACTGGTGCAAACTCTGAAGAGCCAGGGTAGCTCTGGAGTTCCCCTCTGATTCAGTGGAAACGTACTGTGTGTACAGTGCAACTCCACTTCTCTTTCTCTCTCTTTCTCTCTCTCTCTCTCTCTCTCTCTTTCTCTCTACCTGCTCCTACTTCCTCTGTCTTCACAAGGACACTTGTTATAAGCCTCTGGAACACTAAACTTCATTTCAGGATATACCATGCCTCCCAGACAAACTAATCTGTAACACTCAGAGCTTGGAGTACTTAGGGAATGCAGGTGACAAAATGGGGCTCTGAACCTTGATCACTCGCAGTCAGGCTACTGGCAGTAAAAGGAGCATAGAGAATTGATCCCTGGCACAAGGTGGCAGTCTAGCTATTGAAGTCCACTCGGGAGGTAAGGTGCAATAGTGCACCACAGACAAAAGATGTTATGTGCAATAATATCTCAGGTGTTTGGAGAAATAATAACTGCAAGAACAACTGAAAAAGATCACTCAAAGTTAACATCGAGCAGCTGCCAACAGGAAAGCCAGAAAGACTTTCTCAGAGATACAAAGATATATTCAGATACTATAGCTCCTGGACAGAGGAAGATGATGACAAAGACCTTGGCTTAAATATTAGAGTAGTCAAATTCTAAAGTCAAGCTCTAAAACTGTACTCTTAATGTAGGTAAGTTTTAAAACTCTTCAACAAAATGTATCTGCTCAGTAATCTCCACATTCTCTAGAACTTTCTGACTCCTCAAAAGTAAACTTCCCTTCCTTTCATGCAGTAGATGAGGATACAGACTCATTCCCCTATAAAACAACATGTGATCCTCTAATCCCCATCTACCTCTACATCTTCTACTGAACCCTAGACCAACACAGTAACATAGTCAATCTGGGACAATCAAGGGTTCATGAAGAAGGCTATGTCTCAAAGTAACTGTAAGATCTAAATAACTTATAATAGTCAGGAGAGTACATATGTGAGTGAATTCTGATGGTTTCTGATCAAGGGGGCTGGAACATAAGGTTAGATAAGGAACAGTTTATTGATCTGCCGGCACTCTTATGGGATACACAATTTAACAACTGACAAGAAAACCATGAGATAGTACAAACTCACTACTAAGGTGGTTCTAAGAAACATAAACAAATTTAAGTTCATATTAACTACTGCAAATCTGAACTACCAGAAATTATACCAGAAAAGAAGATCATAACTCACATGACTGGGTATTCTGGAACACAAACACCATGTAAGGCCAGAAAACTCATCAGAGCTTGTGTTCCATAAGAACCGAAAAAAAAAAATTTACCAAAACCATAAGGAACATGCCAGTGAGAAGCCTCTGACAATACTGAACAGTTTAGTGATGGTTCTCTCAAAGTTAAAGTAGGCAGAAGGAAAGGTTGATATATAACTCAGCTTGCTAGAAGCAATGAGGACAATAGGACCAGCTGAAGATGCTTAAACACAAGATGAGTGGGTTAATTATCATACCAGTTACAAGGAGGGAGAGAGGGAGTAAAGGTAGGAGACAGGAGTAGGGAGAGAGGGAGAAAAGATGGATGATAGAGACAGAGACAGAGAGGCTAAAGCAAAGGTAGAGAGGGAGGAAGAAGGGGGGGTGGAAGGAGGAGGGAAGGGAAGGAAGGGGAAAGAGGGAGAGAGAGAAAAAGACTGAGATACCACACAAAGACTTATTACGAGTTCACAGAACACTGCATGTGTCCCTATAGGTTAAATAGACAGCTAACATGCTATTAAGGATATACCATCAAAAGAAACCAAAGATAAATTATCCAAGAAGATGAGAATAATTATGCCAACAAAGTCACAATCTCTTATTCAATTTCCAAACCTCACCTAATTTTTTTACCTTGAATTCAAAGACTGAAAAAGAAGCCCAATTTCCAGAAGAAAAGACTATAATAGCATTATGGCAAGTATATAGAGTAATAGTTCCTGAAGTCCCGTTCCAAAGAGACTCAGGTAACTCGCCAGGAAAAAAATACACCTATTGGACACAGTGACAGTAATATCAAGAGACATTACTTAAACATCAACAGCCCTTCCCTCTCCTCTGCTACCAGAGTAAGCATGATAGAGGCCAATAGTACTCGCTTATACTGGTCGAGCAGGACCACAGACCCACCTGGTCCAGCAGGACCTCAGACCCTCATCAGACCTCAGATGATTTCATATTCTTATTTCATACTTAGTAAATATGCCACAATGTCCATATCAAGTCCTTGACTAAAAGGTCAGAGCTAACAATGTAGAGAAAATGAAGGGAAAGAATTGGAAGCTACTCCACCCCAACACTCTGCCACGATAGTACATCTACAAACCAAGAGAAATTAGACTGTCCTTAAAAATCTAAATAGCATGGGCAGTGGTGACAACAACTTCAGATAACTGAAGTTATTTGTAATCCATGTAGCAGTAAAACTGTTCTCTTTACCTACTGGTATTTCTGCCTTTTCACTTTCAAAAAGGCTGATCTCAAAGGCACCTCCTAACAAACTTCACCTCAGAGCTGGATACCCTGGTTCTTCAACCTACAGTAATTATTCCCACCCTGAACTGAAGTCATGCTTCTTTTTTAAATAACTATGGGCTTCTCTTCAGGACTTTCTCATTTAATTGGGTAATGGCAGGCTTTGTGGCTCAGCAATGCTTGCAAAGCAATCTCAACATAATAAATATTTTTTAAAAATCTGAAAAAAATAAAACTCTGACATTAAAGTTTCTACATTTAAGATTACTGTTCAGTCTTGCTAATCTTCATTATCAAATATTTTAAGTAATTCTTTAATATTAAAAAAAATTCTGATTCTGGGTAGACTACTCAAAATCAGTTTATCTCATTTTTCCAGAAAGTTTTTCATTGGTTTCAAAAAAAATTCTCTCTTTCATTAGCATTTAAATGCTTATAACTTGTTAGGTTGTTTGCAACTAAGGTGAAGACATCTTATTTAAGTAGATTTTATTTCTACACATAATAAAATCACATATATACTGACTTGCATTTCCTTTTCTTTCCTATAGCTTCACAGCATTCTCTAAACAATCTGTTGTCTAATGTTGCTATTTAGATTATAGGAAATCATCACCTTATACAAGAATTTATTGGGTAACCTATTTGGAATTAAATATAAAAACTACTAGAAATTAATTGTGTCATGTAATTTTGAATTTAAGTTGTACTTTCTCTACTATTTCTATGAATAAGTACAGCTTAATCAATAAAGTATAATAATAAACAATAAATGAAGTATGTGATTTTAAAAAGTAGCTCATACTGACAAACATATTCCACACTAAAATACTGAGTAATGAGAGATTCGGTATACTGTAAGCATTGGGCAAACTGATAAAAGCACTTTCTGCTAGAAGATGTAACTTTTTAAAAATCATAAATGTTACCAAAATAAATCAGTAGTTATAGCTGATTTTAATGATAAGGTAATTTGTTATGAAAAACCAAGGCCAACATAAATATTTTAAATACTACATGATTTCTGTAGGTATATATTAACAAGATGGATGACTTTCAATTGGTGTGACAAAGTTTTGTCAGAATATATTACTGAAATTATGGTGGTAGTCTCTTTTTTGAAGAGAAAAACTCGTAGTAACAGTTGAACCACAGTCAAATACTAACTAGATTACATGAAAATATAATAATGCATTTTATTCAAACAATGCAGATTTAGAGATACAGGGGTTTGACTGATATGCTGGTTCTTACTATAGACCCTCAGTTGTACCATCATCTTCTTATCCTCACCACTTCAGCTTCATCTACCACAAGAGTCAAGATACTAGCTACAAATATGATGAAGATCAAATTCTGTCAGCACCCAGGGAAAAAGTATAGACTGCCACAAGGAAGCTTTTTCATGCTTACATTTATTATCCCTGATCACAGCCTATTTCTTTACAAATAATCATTCATTTCAACAGCCACATGGTCTAAGACTCTTACAAGAAAAAAAAAATACTTTGGCAGATAGTACCAGAGATGCCTTTGATTGAGAAAGAAACATGTTTATCATTAGGCAAATAGCAGCGATGATCAGTTAAAGACAGAGATCGGAAATATATTTTTCTTTCTTTGAAATCACTTCCAATTATTAAACCACACTGAATCAAACTTGAATTTTTTTAAAGTTCCATTAGTTTACCTTTAGATGTTTGAAATCCCATTCAAATGTACATAGAATAAAATATACCTACTTGGAAGAAACTGCCTCCATGAATTCATCCAAAAAGTCATCATATTCTGGGCCTCTCACTCTTCTGTGCCGTAGTCCAATGTACAATGGATCATTAAGTAACTCCTATCACAAAAAGTTCCATAAAAATAAAATAACTATGAGCTACTCATTTATCCCTCCTGAATTTATTTCTTCATCTATAAAAGGAACAGAAATAGAAATAAAATCTTGTGACACTAATTCAGAATTAACCTACAAATTTATTATTCACGGTTACATTGAATACAACTATGATATTTATATGTCAAATAAAAAACAAGTACTAAACACCAAAAACATTCTGGATTTTCTGAAAAAAGAAAAGGAATTAAGATCTCTCATTGGTGCTAATTAGAAAAGCTTAACTTTGATTTTACAGGCAAATTTATCACAGAGAAAAAATATTGAGTTTTGAAGTATTACATTAGCTTAATAAATAAAAGAGCAATTTTCTTAAAGTTCTTTTCACTGTTCAAAAGCAAAATCTTGGAACATTTTGATTCATGCCTTTAATTATGAAACTGGCTGATTTTAAAAAGAAAATGTTTAGATTTGAGTTTTTCAAACATTTTTAAAGTTTACATAGTTTAAGTTGTTCCAAAACCAAGTTTGGAACATTTCTCTATCAAAGTTGTAATATGTACAATATTTAATGTTACTTAATAAATCAGTTTTAAATTAGAGTATATTTTATCTTCAGTAAATTGCACCAATTTATAGCAAAGCCTCTCAGAAAGTAGAAACAAAAAGAAAACAATCCAGTGAAAAACAGCTATAAAAAGTGCACAGCAGATGGCATGTCAACAGTGCTAGGCCAAATGCTATTCCCTTCAGATAGACACACTGCAAAAGTACCTGTCCTCACTTTTCAACACTCTGATGGAGATCCAATAATGCTAGAACACAGAAATGCAGATTGAAAAGGGAAGAACTAAAGCTATTTTTATTTATATATGTGTGATTATGTACTAGAAAACACTGACTGATAACAACAATAAAACCCAGTATTAAAAAATGTGAATTTAACATAATCACAGGATGTAAGGCCAAGGTCAACAAATCTAATGTATCTCTTTATACTTGCAAAGGACAGGTGAAATGAAATAAAATACAGTTCCATTTATAATAGTATTCCAAAACATGGAGTTCATAGCAGCATATTTATTTTGTTAAGGTGTATGACTTTCACACTGGCAAGTACTGAACATTGTGCTTTGAAAACACTTTAATGTTTTAAAATGGAGCTTAATAGATCACTTTTGTCTGTTTCATAAACAATTGTAAATAGGCCCTCTGTTTATTGAAGTAGACTGAAAGGAGATGAAAGTCTAAGAAGTTTTCCAGTCTTCTATATTAACTTGAAATAATAGGACAGAGATACTTTAAAATGAAAATATTTCTCTAGGTTGTTAAATTTCCATAGGTGGGAAGCAGGTTGGGAAAATTATTCAGTTGTCAGGCAGACCATTTCTTATTAAAAGAAAAGGATATCTCAGGGCAGAGTCAGGAGTCCAGACAATAGAATCAAAAGCCTCAGAACAAGGAACTATAGATCTGCTCTTGAAGAAACAGAATTTAGCTGAACTCAAGAGTATCCACTACCTCCTGAAAAAGTGGCCTAAAACCCTACATGCAATGGAATTCAGAATGACTATGGACCACTCAAGCTGAGTTCTATTCCTCCTGTATTACCTGGGAATGTTGACTGTAACTGTGCTGTCCCTAACTCATCATTCTGTGTCTGATGTGGATTTATCCATGGAGAAACCACATCAAGAAGCAAAGCACAAGAGGCCTCATTTGCACCTGGATCTGATTCAGATGACAGGACCCTGATCTTTGGAATCATTGCTGTTACTGGGGTGAAACTTAGACTCCTAGGACAAAGATAAGCATAATATACTGCATGTGAATATGGCAATTTGTAAAAAATTAAAATCAACAGGAAGGAAGGCACAGCTGTGTTGAACACCCCAGACTTCCTATGCCTCTAGATCTAAACTATCAACCTACATCATAAACATTAGCTGCAGATTTAGCTCAAGTGGTACCATGCCTACCTTGGAAGCATAAGGGCCTGAGTTTGACCCTGGTACCATAAAAACTAAGCAAAAAGAAAAAAAAAAAAAACAGTCACTGTAGAAAGCCACTGAGTTTGGGGGTGGTTTGTTATAGATAAAAGATATGTTTTTTCAGATGTAGTACTGTTAAGAAAGTTAAAGAACATGGATTATCTGAATTAGGGTTTACTGAAAGCTAAGTTCACACCTGTTGTCATAGTGTAATTATTAATAGCACTCTTTTTCCCTGAGAACTTCACTTGGCCAATGCATCTTACTTATAGTGTGCAACATAATAATGAGTCAAAGCTTTCGGGCTAACTGGAAGTTAACATGTTAAATCACAAAAACATATTTCGGATGAAATATAAAATCTGAAACCAAGTGTTGTGGCAAACCCTCACTGTTTTTAGAGAAATGAAAACTAAACAATTTACTGGCAGGCAGGCTTCAGAGAAGCCAAGTTTGAAGTGCCAATGTGCTACTAATGGCTGCCAAAATTAAAATAATTTCATGTCTGGAATATATTTAGATTTATAAAATGT
>PVIR01018419.1:0-33421 GCA_004026965.1 Petromus typicus | reverse complement strand
AAGCACCAATAAAAAACGTTTAACAAGAATCAAAATAAAGTTCTGGAACATCCTGCAACAATCTGTAAGACAAACAGGCTGAGTTTTAGAGTGGTCTACTAAGAAGCCCAAACCCCCAGGTGGGTTTTCAACAGCAGTTTTTGGTATGAGGACATTAAGACAACAACAGGCTAAGTCACTCTAGCCTTCACCCCTTAACAACAGAAAAGGAGACTTTACCAACCACTGGCTTCCCTCCTTCGAAGTACGTACCTAAGAGTGCAGCAAATATGGGAAAATTCATGCGCTTCAAGCCCAGCTGCTTGGCCACCTCCTGCATCAGGAATTGGTTGGTAGTGAGGTTTTTCCCATTCCAGCTCAACTTCAGAGCGTGGGAACTGTAGTAAGAGGGAATGTTGTAGAGAGCATACTCGGAGTCATGGGCTAGAAGGCCATGGAAACCATTTTCCCTGAAAAAGGCCACCACTTCCAGATGGTGATCTTCAAGGCTCTGGAAGACCTACGAGAAAAGAGCACGTGTCACCCCACAGAAATGGATCCGCTCGCTCTTGGTTAGAGGTCAGGAACGTGACTAACTATATTTTATGATTGTTGAAAATTAAAGAAGGGAAAGAAACAAATTTGCTAGTAAAAAAAAAAAGGAAACAAATCTTCTGTGGTGATGGTGGGGATTGTAGGGAGGGCAGGGGAATGGGAAAACATGAGCAGCAAGATGTGTCACGTACTGGTACAAACTCTCAATGTTGAATGTGCTCATAATGTATATATAAAATGTACTAATAAAATCAATTAAAAATAATTGGTGAAATTTATGATTATATGTGACCAACAGGAGTCCTATAAACAGACAGAAAAAGTCACCTCTCTGCCTAGAACTTGATTGTTCCTATAAATCTACACAGAATTATTTTTAACTTTGTATTTTATTAGTACATATTTGTCATACATATTGACCACATTCTTCATAGAGAATTTGTACCAGTACATAATATATCTTGAGTCTTTGTTTTTCCCATTCCCTTATTTATAAAAACTTTGTTTTCCTTCTATTCTCTTTTTTCCCTTTCTTCCCTTACCTCCCCACGCCCCCTCCCTCGTTCCCCTTCCCATCTGAATAAATTCTTCCTACTTCCCAATATCTATTCTCCATTTTGCTTCTTATTTACCTTTTGGATTTCTCACACAAGAGAAGTAATGCAATATTTAAACTTGTGTGTTCAATTTATTTCACTTAAAATGATGGTCTCAAGGTGCATCCATTTTCCTACAAATGACTCATTTATCCTCCTTTATGGCAGAGTAGTGTTCCACTCTGTGTAAATACCACATTATCCTTCATCATTCATCTGTTGATGGGCATATGGGCTGTTTCTAAGATTTAGTTATTAAATTATGCTCCTATAAACAAAGGTACGCACATCACTGTGTCATGGTGCTTTTAATTCTTTTGGAAAGTACCAAGAAAGGGAATAGATGGGTCAAATAGAACCTCTAGTTTTAGTTTTTTGAGGACTCTCCACACTGATTTCCATAGATGATGCCCCATCAGCATTTCTCATTGGTTCATTTCTTGATGACAGTCATTCTTTCTGGAATGAGATGGAATCGTAGTGCTACTTTCATCTGCATTTCTTGACTAGCCAGTGATATTGAGCATTTTTTCATATATTTATTTGCTGTTTCCATTTCTTCATCTGAGAAGTGTCTGCTCATTTCAGATTCCCATTTTTGGATTGGTCTTTAAATTTGGGGGGGGACTGAGTTTTTAGTTCTTTTTTCTAGATGTCAGTCGTTTGTCTGAGGAGTGAATAGCAAAAACTTTTTTCCCATTCTACAGGCTGTCTCTTCACTGTTGATGGTTTCCTTTGTTGTGCAAAAGCTTTTTTAATTTGATGTGATCCCAGTTGTTGAATTCAGAACTATTTCCTGAGTATGTGTTCACTCATGAAACCTGATGTGATGTGTGGCTCTTCAAAACCAAAATACTGGCCAGGCGTGGTGCTGCATGCCTGTAATTCCAGTTCTCCGTAGGCTTTGGTAGTAGTATTACCACAAGTTCGAGGTCAGCCAGGGCTACAGAGTAAGTTCAATGCCAGCTTGAACTACCTAGCAACACTGTCTCAAACAAAAACAAAAACAAACCAGAATGCTGAAATTAATACAATACATATTACTTAAATTTCAAAGAAGAGATTTTTGTTAGAAAAATAATAAAGCTATTATTTACTTTTAACCTACAGTTTATGTCACACATAGTCTGCCCACATGAGTTCATCATCAAATAACCACAATGTGGTACATATGACTGCGGTCTGGGGAGGTGCGGCCATAGAAACAGCCAGTTTAAAAAAAAATAGCCAGTTAATCCAGCTAACTTTAACTTCTTGCTTTATAAGGCCATGTCTCAAAGAATAACGTCCCCGTCCCCAGAGAATCTTATATCACAGGGTACTCATATGGTATTTCAGAATGAGGAGAGTAAGGTTTCAAGAGGATGACTACCCCCAAGTTTCATAATGAATGAATGGTAAATAAAATAAAACTCAGGCTGATCTGACTCTGGAATATACACCTTCAGCTCCCCGGACTAGGTTCTTTTTTTTTTGAGACAGGGTCTCACTATGTAGCTCAGGCCAGCCTTGAACTCAGCAATCCTCCTGCCTCTGCTTCTTGAGTGCTGGGATTACAGGCGTAAGCCCCCACACCCAGCACTGTGGTATTGTGGTATTGGAGACTAAACTCAGGACCTTGTGCTTGCCGAGCAGGCGCCAGCAGCATCGAGCTAAATCCCCATCCGAGACTAGGCTCTTTCTTAAACAAACTTTTTATGCAAGTAGTCTATTAGGACAGACACACTGGGTGATCGGCATCCTAAGCAAGGTGGCAAGAAAATTCACAACGTGACTGAAAAGTGCATTATTTTAAATTTATGAATTACTGTTAAGAGTTTTCTATTTAATATTTTGGGAGTACCTGAAATCATAGCAAATAAAGTCATGGAAGGCCGGAAGTGATGGCACTGGCCTGTAATCTCACCACTTGGGAGGCTGAGGCAGGAGGATCACCAGGAGTTCAAGGCCAGCCTGCACTACAGAGTGAGTTTAAAGCCAATCTGAAGTACAGAGCAAGATCCTGCCTCAAAAAAATTAACAAAAAAGAAAGTAAAATCATGGATAAAGAGGGTCCTACTGTATCTCCTTTTAAAGACAACAGATAAAACAATAAGCTTCACAGGTCAAGGAACTTGACCAAAATCCGAGAACCAAAATGTGAAGCTGGTTGATAAAGACACAAAAATACATTCAACATCATTAGTCTTTCGAGAAATGCCAGTCAAAGCCATGAGAAACTGCTTAATACCCATTGGCCACATATGAAGAACTTTTCCTTATGGAACATTTTTTTTTTTTTTTTTTTTTAGGTTTTTTGAGACAGGGTTTTGCTTCGTGGTTCAGGCTGGCCCTGAGCTCAGCCTCAAATTCACATCACAATCCTCCTGCCTCTGCCTCCCAAGTGCTGGGATTACAGGCGTGAGCCACCACGCCCGGCACTGTGGTATGTGGTACTGGTTGCTGATGGGTGTGGGTCTCCACACCCAGTATGGTATGTGGTTACCGGGGAATCGAACCCAGGCCCTTGCGCTTGCAAGACAGGCGCTGGAACCACTGAGCTAACTCCCCGGCCCTATGGAACATTTTAAATATACAAAGAGTGTAATTTAATGAACTTCCATGACAGCATTACACACTTACAACTGTTACCAACATTAAGCCACTCTTGTTTCATCTATCTTGACCCCCTTTTTAACATAGTTTTATTGATTTTTTAAAACCACAGAAATATTTATCATTTTTGTTTCTATGAATTTGACTTCATATAGCCCAATATTAAAATGGAAAACAATGAATACTGGCAAGGACTTAGAAAAATTGCAGTCCTCATACACTGGTGATAGGAACATAAAATGGTTCAGCCACCTTGGAATACAGCCTGGGGCGCCCTCAAATGGCTAAAGCGAGCCATTATATGACCCAGCAATTCAACTCCTAGGGATATACAGTGCCCAAAAGAACTGAAAATTCCACTTACATAAAAATTGTACATGAATATTCACAGTAGAGTATTAACAGGAATACTCAGAATAGCCAAATAACTCAAATACCCCAAATGCCCATCAACTGGTGAATAAACAAAATTCCATATATGCAATATGGAGGCGTATTCAGCTATAAAATAAAAGTACAGATTCATGCTACAATATAAGTAAATGATGATAAATGAAATAAGATAGACACAAAAGACCAAGTATAATTTCTTTTATATGAAATGGCCAAAATAGTAAGTGAATGGAGATGGAAAAACAGGTCAGTGGTTGCTACTAACCTATTTGGTTAGAGGGAAAGGAAATGAGGAGTGAATGCCGAGGATACTAGCTTTTCCTCTGCAGTTACAGAACTGTTCTGGCATTAGATAGTGGTGAGGATAATACGTATCAGGTTGTATACTTTAAAATGACAAATTAAAGCCCAGGGTTTTATTGCTTTTTAAAAGCTGATTTTATTGGTACATTTTATACATGCATTATGATCACATTCAACACTGAGAATTTGTACGTGTACATGACACATCTTGATTCATATTTTTTTCCATTCCCCTGCCCTCCCTACAACCCACATCCCATACATGCAAGCTTTGTTTCCCTTTTTTTTCTGGTACCAGGGATTGAACTTGTGCTTCCAAGGTAGGAGCAGTACCACTTGAGCTAAATCTTCAGCTCTGTTTCCTTTTTTTTTTTTTTTTAAACTATCATATTTTTTTTTCTTTCCCTTCTTTACTTTCCTTTTCCTTTTGTACATTAAACCTAGGGATTTAGCTTAAGTGGTACCACGCCTTCCTTGGAAGCACAAAGGCCTGAGTTAAAACAAATTTAATGGTATGTAAACTATGTCTTAATTTTTAAAAGTGAATAAATGATTTTTCTATTCAGTTCTGCCTGCATGTAAAGCCCAAGATGCTCCTTAACTATCATTTTAGGACATATTTTCTTCTTTTTAATTCTTGTTATATTTATTCTCTTTGGGTTTCTTTTTCTTTTTTTTTTTTTACAAACACTTAAATTCAGGGGCTGACTTTTAATAGACTGCAGCAAGGCAGCTGATGTGTTACATATGAAGAATTTTTCATTATGGAAAATCTTAAACATACAAACAGTATAACTTAATGAACCTCCAAGATAGCACTGTCCAGTTTCAACTGTTAGCAATATTAAACATTCCTATTTCATCTATCTTGCTCTCTTTTGTACATGTTTTATTGATTTTTAAAAACCACAAAAAATTTACCATTGTAGTTTGCTTCTATGAATTTGACTATATGTATCTCATAAAATAGAATCATATAGTTTGCCTTTTGCAAGTGATTTATTCCACTTAGAATAATATCCCCTAGACTTCCCCATGTTGTGGCACCTAATAAGATTTCTTGCTTTCTTACTTTGTTCTTTGTAATACTGGGGATGGAACCCAGGGCCTTCCCGCTGAGCTATATCCCCCAGCCCTGTTTATTTTTTGAGACAGGGTCATGCTGAGTCGCTACGTTGCCCAGGCTGGATTCCAATTTGTGACCTTGCTTCAGCCCCCCAGAGCACTGGGATTATAGGCGTGTGTCACTATGTCTGGCTGATTTTTAAGGTTGAATAATATTCCACTATGAGCTTGTACCACACTTGGAGTACTCATTCATTTACTGATGGACATACGAGTTGCTTTCAGCTCTTGGCTATTGTTAATGATATTGTTATGAATATAAGTATGGAAACATTTCTTTGAAATTCTCTTTTCAGTTCTTTTAAATACATACACCTGAAGTGGAACCATTGAATCATGCTAGTTGTTTCCAGTAATGGTTGCATCATTTTACAATCACACCAACAGCATACAAGTGTTACAATTTTCCCCCATCTTGACAACATTTCAATATATTTTTAGAGTAACTATCCTACTGGGTATGAAGCTCAGTATGGTTTATTTTATTTTATTTTATTTTTTTTGAGACAGGGTCTCGCTTTGTAGTTCACATTGGCCTCGAACTCACTATGTACCCCAGGACAGCCTTGAACTCACAGCAATCCTCCTGCCTCTGCCTCCAGGGATTACAGATGTGAGCCACCATGCCCAGCATTGAGCTAAGTGGTTACTGAGTGCTGGGATTACAGGCGTGAGTCACCACACCTGGTATTGTGGTATGTAGTACCAGGGATCAAATCTGGGACCTTGCACTTGCCAGGCAGATGCCAGAACTACTGAGCTAAACCCCAGCCCAGTATGGTTTTGATTTGCATCTTTCTGAGAATTAGTCATGCTGAGCATCTTTTCTTACACTTATTAGTCACTTCTGGCATATTTTTAAAGCAAACTCTAGACATCAAATTACTCTTAATACTTCTTTACCTCTCAATAAGGACTTTAAAATAACATGTGCACAATACCATTATTACACTCAACAAAATCAATGATGTGGAAGGAAAATAAAAAGCTAACGAGCTGAATTTTGTTTGTTTGTTTCTTTTTGTTTTTGTTTGTTTTTTTGAGACAGGGTCTCGCTTTGTAGTTCAGGCTGGCCCTGAGCTCAGCCTTAAACTCACATCATAGCAATCCTCCTGCCTCTGCCTCCTGTGTGCTGGGATTACAGGCGTGAGCTACCATACCCGACACTGTGGTATGTGGTACTGATTGCTGCTGGGGTGAGTCTCCACATCCAGTATTTCATGTGGTTAACCGGGGATTGAACCTGGGCCCTTGCACTTGCAAGACAGGTGCCAGAACCAGTGAGCCAAATCCTCGGCCCGGATCCTAGCAGTTTGGAGGCAGAGGCAGGAGGATTGCTGTGAATTCAAGACTGAGTTCAGGACCAGCCTTAACTACAAAGTGAGATCATGTCTCAAAAAAAAAAAATACTATTAACTATAAAGCTGCATACAGTATAACACCAGTAGCAGCCTCATACACATTAGTTAGCATGTGTTCTATTACCATTTTTCCTGTTTGATGTAATTTCCCATTGTTGTGCTCTCCATGGGTGTAGGAGCTACAGAAAGACAGACATACACACACACATACACACACACACACACACACACACACACACACACACACACACACACACACATACACACCATATAGCTCATTTACATAGGTATCTAATAGGTTATTTAATCTGGGCTACTTCCAAGGTAGGACAGAAGAAATAAAAGAGGTAGAAAGAAGATAAGAAAATCTTAAACTTAAAATCTGTACTTTGTAACAAAACTGCAACTTAGCTGAACCAGGACTTAGCTGAAGGTACCCAAGACAGCCCCAGCCAACATTCCTGGGCTGGATTTACACTTCTTCCCTATTAACCCATCACTGAAAGGCCATAAACAGTCTCAGTTAGGAGAGTAAAGTACAGGAGCCTGGCCCTGAGATAAGGGCAGTCCTAGAGTCAACAGTCTGCAGACAGATTTACACTCCTTCCCTGCTAGACTATCAGTAAAAGGCTATAAATCGGTCCAATTAAGAGAGTAAACAGAACACTGAATGAATCCAGAGAATGTTTAAATCCCCTTAAAAGCAAACAAACAAAACATGCCCGCAAATAGGCTGGTATGCTTATGAGAGGGAAGATAGCTTTTCATCCCAAGAGAAGGATAAATGTATTCAGTTTTAAACTGAACACCCACACTTCCTTTTGAGTGTGTCCTGTACTCTGTCTTTGCCCACTAAACCCTACTCATGTCTCTGCACATCCTGAACATCCTTTTTCTGTGATGACAACAGTGAGCCTGCGACAGCAGGGTGGATTCAACTGGAGAAACTCTGAGCAGCTCAGCGACTCCAAGTATCTTCTGTGGTGCCCATATAACAAAACCACTTACTGACTATTCGCAGAACATATTCTTGTCACTAAGCAACACCGGACTGTATAAGGGAAAATCTGGGCTGGATGTAGTGGCAGATGCCTGTCATCCTAGCATTTGATTTGGGAGGCTGAAGCAGGAGGATCATGGAGTTCCAGGCCAGCCTAAACTGCATAGTGAGACATCGTCTCACAAAACTAAAGAGAGAGAGAGAGAGAGAGAGAGAGAGAGAGAGAGAGAGAGAAATCTGTAACAAAAGAAAAAGATCAATTCTCTTATCTAGATAAAAATCAAACATTTCTATACTATGAATGCACAAATTACCAGCTGAAGAGTAAGAAAAAAAAATCAAACATTTCTGCTGATGAAAAAGGATTTTAAGTAAACTCAAAAATACAAATTACAAACTTCAAAAATTTTGAAATTAAAAGCAGTGGGCCAATCTCCTTAATGGAAAGGAAGGGAGAAAAAAAAAAAAAAAAACCCCTTACAATCCAAGAGAATACTTTGCAAGAAAGGAAATGGAAGAAGATCTTAAAAAGCTGATCAAACTCACTCACGATGAAAAGTGAAAATTAAAATACCAAAACATGTCAGTTCATGTAGAAGATGAGAAAACAACATAGAGGTGAAAGAAACAGGCACTAACAAATATTGCCTGTAGGAGAATAAATGATAGCCAGAACACCCTTGCAAGATCTTTCAAAATTATAAATGTACATGTGTCTTGACTTTAGCTCTTGTGCTTTCAAGGATTTATCTTTCACATGCATAAAGCACTTTTTTATTTTTAGTTTTTTTCTGAGACAGGGTCTTGCCTTGTAGTTCAGGCTGGCCCTGAGCTCAGCCTCCAACTCACATCACAATCCTCCTGCCTCTGCCTCCCGAGTGCTGGGATTACAGGCGTGAGCCACCACGCCCGGCACTGTGGTATGTGGTACTGGTTGCTGCTGGGTGTGGGTCTCCACACCCAGTATAGGTATGTGGTCACTGGGGATTGAACCCGGGCCCTTGGGCTTGCAAGACAGGCGCTGGAACCACTCAGCTAAATCCCCGGCCCTGAGCTATATTTTTTAAAAAGCAAGGTATAAGGGATATGGATGTACCTCAGTGGTAGAATGCATATTTAGTATGTGCAAAGCCCCGGGTTCAATCCTCAGAATAGAAATAACACAAAAAATGAACAAAAGTGTAGAATATTATGTACAGAATACTGTTTGAATTTTTAAAAGGTACATATCTTGTATATGTAACATAGATATAATAGATATTCATTAGATAACTGTATGTGCCTAATACTCATGGTGTCTTGGATTCAATGTGCTAAACTCCCACCCTCACACACAAAAAAAGATAAATTACAACTGAAAAAAAGCCAAACATGCAGAGGGTGAAAATTGAAGCAGCACAGAAGAGTACACAGTGAAAAGCAATAGTACTTTTGTCTTTATTCCCTAGAGGTAACTGCTGCCTTAGGCCTCACTCCTACACAGACTGATTCAGGGGGGCTCCAGGGTCAGTCTGGAAAATTTTGAGCAGAAACCCCACATGATTCTCATGACTGGGCAAGTTTTGGAAGCAGTTTTCTAGGGTTGGGGACGTAGCCCAGTGGTGCTACTGCCTGCCTGGCAAGTACAAGAACCCGAGTTCAATCTCTGGTTCCAGAAAAATAAATAAATAAATAAATAAATAAATAAGGAAGAAAAAGAAAAGGCAACAGCAGTTTTCTACTCAGCTCACACAGCACGGCCATTTATTCCTAGCACGTGGCTGCTAAATATTAACCAGGGCAAGAGAACATAGTTTCTGACAACAAGGACTCACAATAGGAAGCATCACTGCTCAATTTACACATTTCTGATGACTGCGACCAGGCCTCACAGCAGTCTTCCAGTGCCTGCCACAAACTGGTCCTGTTAGATTTAGGGGAGATGAAGTCAGAATATATCCAAATAAATAATCAGAAAACTAGCACGTCTGAGTTTTAAAATGTGAGGTGTATTATATTGGGTTTGGTGGCACATGCCCCAAATCCCAATATTCAGACAGCTGAGGCCAGGGATTTAGCTCAGTGGTCCCGGTGCCTGCCGTGCAAGTGCAAGGTCCCTAGATCAATCTCAGTAACCACATACAACGTTGAGCATGGAGACTCACGCTCACCAGCAATTAGAACCACATTATCACAGTGCTGAGTGTGGAGGCTCACACCTGTAATCCCAGCACACAGGAGGCAGAGGCAGGAGGATTTCTCTGAGTTCCGAGCTTTGCCTGGGGTACATAGTGAGTTCGGGGCCAGCCTGAACTACAAAGCGAGACCCTGTCTCAAAAAAGGGGGGAGCAGGTGTGAGATTCTGAACTGTCTATAGCTTTTAATCGCTGGTTCACCATTCCATTCAATGAATACCAATTAAAGGCCAACTGCATGCCAGAATGTGGAAAGCATAAAGTAAGACAAAAGTATGGGGAGTTACAAGCACAGGGTGCCACGGGAACACAGATGAAGGGCACCTACCCAGTCAGTAGGGTCATGGTTTTTAGAGGAAGTATCAACTATTTATTTTTGCTTGATTTTTTTGAGGCAGGGTCTCACTATGTAGTTCAGCCCTTGCACTCGTTAAGCCAGCCTGGCCTCAAACTCACAGTGATCCTCCTGTCTCAGCCTCCTAAATGCTGGCATTACAGGCCTGCCACCATTCCAGGGATGTCACCTACTAATAAAGCTCTGGGGAAACAGCTATCTAAGAAAAATTTCATGTTTCATGACACCACAATGTAATTTAATGCAGTAGGGCTTTTTGGTTGGTTTGGGGTTTTTTTTGAGACAGGGTCTCACTTTGTGGTTCAGGCTGGCCCTGAGCTCAGCCTCAAACTCACATCACAGCAATCCTCCTGCCTCTGCCTCCCGAGTGCTGGGATGACAGGCGTGAGCCACCACGCCCGGCACTGTGGTATGTGGTACTGGTTGCTGCTGGGCGTGAGTCTCCACACCCAGTATGGTATGTGGTTATCGGGGATCAAATCCAGGCCCTTGCGCTTGCAAGACAGGTGCTGGAACCATTGAGCTAAACCCTTGGCCCAGGTTTTCTTCTTTTAAGCAGTATGTTTGTGGGGTGTTATTTTTTTTGGTACCAGGGATCGAACTCAAGACCTTGTGCTTTCAAGGCAGGTACAGTGCCACTGAGCTAAATCCCTGAACCTAAAGCAGTGTGGTCTCTTTGGTTTTTTGAGACAGGGTCTTGCTTGGTAGTTCAGGCAGGCTCTGAACTCACTATATAGCCTGGGTGAGCCTCGAACTCACAGCAATCCTCCTGCCTCTGCCTTCCAGGTGCTGGGATTACAGGCGTTAGCCATCATGCCTGGCGTTGTGGTATGTGGTTACTGGGGATCAAATTTGGGACCTTGCACTTGCCAGGCAGATGCTGAAATCACTGAGCTAAATATCTGGCCACCATAGCAGTGGTTTTTAAAATAAGACTTCTTCCAGTGGAGATTGGACTAAATAACCAGAGAATCAGTGTTTCTACTTCCTCTTCCACCTGTGCTCATCACTTCATATTTCTATATTTTGGCTTCCAGACATTTTTTTGAAGAATATTATTAAAAACAAGGAATACTGGGCTGGGGATTTAGCTTAGTGGTTCCAGCGTCTGCCTTGCAAGTGTAAGAGCCCAGCTTTGATCCCTGGTAACCACATACAAGGCCAGGCATGGTGGCTAACGCCTATAATCTCAGCACTCGGAGGCAGAGGCAGGAGGATTGCTTTGAGTTCAAGGCTGGCCTGGGCTAGTGAGCTCAGGGCCAGCCTGAACTATAAAGCCAGACCATGTCTCAGAAAAACAAAAACAAAAAACAAAAAAGGAATACTGATCACTAGGATATTTATTTCAAGATGATATATTTTTTTGTTTTTGAGATACAGTAAATTCCTGACTTACAAACAAGTTCCATTCTGTGGGACTATTTACAAATTGGATTCATTCCTACATAGGACACAGTGAGTCTTATATACCTTTGGTACAAATATATAATGTAAAACATAAAACACTAAACACAAAATACTGTAAATAAATTATTATATTTACAGTTGCCTTAAAATGGTGGTATAGTACAAGGCCCTACACAGTTCCTTCAACCATTAGTTTGCATCTATTAATGTTCAGAATGTGAGGTCTGTGAAAATCTGTGAAAGCTCACAACCTGAATGCTTGTAAATTAGGATTTACTGTACTGAGGATTGAACCCAGGACCTTCACATGCTAGGCAAGGACTTTACCACTGAGCTATACCTATAGCCCCAAAGTTCATTTTTCTTTTCATTTCTTTTGTTTCCTGAAACAGAGTTTCACTGTGTGGTTCAGGCTGGCCCTGAGCTCACAACATAGCCCAGGCTAGCCTCCAACTCACAGCAATCCTCCTGCCTCTCCAATTCAATCACTATTTATTATACCAGGCACCAACCAATCTAAGTGTGGGGAATGAAGCAGTAAACATCAGAAAAGAACTTACTGGGAGTCGTGGTGCACACCTATAATCCCAGCACTCGGGGAGTCTGAGGGAGGAATGTTACAAGTGCTAGTTTAACTTAAGTATATAATTTAGTGACTTAGTGAGACTCTGTCTCAAAAATAAAAAGGGTTAGGAATGTAAGCAATCCCCATTATCAGATAAAGAGTGAGACAGCACAGGAACTCTTGCTCCTGTGGTGCTGACAGTGTAGCAACTGAGACAGTATTTCAAGATGACAGCTGGGCTAGGAGAGCTACATGTCTCATTGAACCTTGAAACCTTGTGAAATGAGAACCGTATCCCCTTCATTTTTTTTTTCTTTTTCTTTCTTTCTTTCTTTTTTTTTTTTTTTTAGTTTTTTTTGAGACAGGGTTTCGCTTTGTAGCTCAGGCTGGCCCTGAATTCACTGTGTAGCCCAGGCTAACCTCAAGCTTGAAGCAATCCTCCTCCCTCTACCTCCCGAGTGCTGGGATTACAGGCGTGAGCCACCACGCCCAGCGGCCCTTCATTTTTCTAAACATAGAAAATAAAGGTTGAAAAATTTTAATAACTTGGCCCCAAACACAGCTAGCAATATGGTAGAACTTGGAGTGGAATCCAGTGAGAATTGACTTGAAAATGATACTTTTCTATCAAATATGTTGTCTCTCAAATAAAAGCAACTGGAAAGCTGGGTATACACTAATCCCATATCAGTTCACAAGTAATAACAATAATCATCAGGGAATAAAGACTAACTACATTGTTAGTGCATTTAATGAGAATCGTGATATAGCCATCCATATAGTCTTTTGTACTCTGCCTGGACCACAGAAAAAATAAATGCTTGTTCTAAGAGAGAAGTTAGGGAAACAAGCCCTTTTGCAATACCATCCAAAAAATGAAATACCTAGGAATCAATTGAATGAGGGAAGTAAAAAACCTTTACATGGAAAACTAGATAGCTCAGAAAAAAGACATAGAAGAAGCTATCAGAAAATGGAAAAATATCCCTTATTCTTGAGTAGGAAAAGCCAAGAGAGTCAAAATGGTCATACTTCCAAAATTGTTATACAGATTTAATGCAATCCTGATCAAAACACCAATAGTATTGCTCACAGAATTAGAGAAGACAGTCTTAAAATTCATTTTGAACCAAAAGTAACATAGAATAGCAAAAGCAATTCTGGGCAATAAAGGCAAAGGAGGAGGCATCACAACCATAACTGACTTGACATTATATTACAGAGCTACTGTGATTAAAAAAAAACAGCTTGGTATTGGCAAAAAAAAAAAAAAAAAAAAAAGCCTCCAAATTTCAGGACTCAATCCAAAAGTGAGAATCTGAAATGAACACACATTTCTCATACAGAGTAGAAATGGTATATTAATATTTAAAAATGGTCATCATCACTGGTCATTTGAGAGATGCAAATTAAAACATGTTGAGGTTCCACCTTACTCTGGAAAGAATGTCTATCACTGACAAATCAGCCAGTAACAAATGCTGGCAGAGCTTTGGGCAACGAGGACCCCTTCTCCACTGTTAGACTGGTGCAGTCACTGTGGAAACCAATGTGGAGATTCCTCACAAAACTAAAACCAGAGGTTCTATTCGACCCAGGCTTCCCTTTGCTGGGTATCTATCTTCCCAAAAGAAATGAGAGCATCATACCACAGCAACATATGCGTAGTCCTGTTTTTTTTGTTTTTTGTTTTTTTTTTTTTAGACAGGGTCTCGCTTTGTGGTTCAGGCTGGCCCTGAGCTCAGCCTCCAACTCACATCACAGCTATCCTCCTGCCTCTGCCTCCCGAGTGCTGGGATGACAGGCGTGAGCCACCACGCCCGGCACTGTGGTATGTGGTACTGGCTGCTGCTGGGCGTGAGTCTCCACTTCCAGTATGGTATGTGGTTACTGGTGATCGAACCCAGGTCCTTGTGCTTAGAAGGCAGGCACCAGAACCACTGAGCTAAATCCCCAGCCTCATAGTCCTGTTTATAGCAACTCAATTTGTAATAGCTAAATCTTGGAAGTAGCCCAAATGTCCATCAATGGATGGATAAAGATGTGGTTCTTTTATACAATGGAGTATTTCTCTGCCATAAAGGATAAGCCTGACACATTTCTAGCTAAATGGATGCACTTTGAGACCATACTCGTGAGAATAAATCATACACATGTTTAAATGTCATGTTGTTTCTGTGGTGTGAGAAACTTAAAGTGGAAATGAGCATCAAAATGTATAATAGATACTGGGAAATAGGAATAAAATGTTCAAATGAAAAGGGGAAACAAAAGGAGAAAATGGAAACAATGCTTTTGTAAATAAGGAGGGCAAAAGTGTTTGGGGGTATGCACAGGTACAAATTCTCTACAGTGAATGGTATCACTACATCTATCTTTACTTGTTTTAAAAAGAAAACATAGCCAGGGCCGGGGATTTAGCTCATCAGTTCAGGCATCTACCTGGCAAGTGCAAGGTGAGTTCGATCATGGTAACCACATACCACAGTGCCGGGTGTGGTGATTCACGCCTGTAATCCCAGCACTCGGGAGGCTGAGGCAGGAGGATTGCTGTGAGTTTGAGGCTGGCCTGGGCTGCATAGTGAGTTCGGGGACAGTGTGAACTACAAAGCAAGACCTTGTCTCAAACAAAACAAAGCAAAACAAAACATAACCAGTTCAAGGGAACACTGATACAGTAGCCTCCCAACTGTAGGAATTTAAATTATGTACATACATATACATGGTTGAACCTTTGCCGTGAAGTGTAGCAGTTATGCTGGAGATAGTAAAATACTAATCCAATGTTCAGTCCACTCCATTAAGATATTAATTTTAACTTGTCACCACTCAATTTTCATATATTTAATTATTCTTAGACTGCTAGGGACCAGCCCATTTCTGTAGGTGAAGCATTCTGCCATGTGAAAGAACCCTTGGAAAACCTTATCATTTTAAAACATCTCTCTTGGCTCTCTGTGGGCTACAAATTGTACTTTGACACTAATTGCTATAATCAGTGACTATTGCTGGAGTTGTGCCATCTAGTGGACCTATGCTCAAACTGAAGTCGTAGGCAAGTCACTTAGCTTCATTCATGAACTGGAGGTGTAGCTAATTCCTACCCAGTTATAAGAGTTATGAATTACTTTTAATAAAATACCTGGTATATGGGCCAGGGATTTAGCTCAGTGGTACCACACCTACCTTGCAAGCACAACGGCCTGAGTTTGAATCCTGGTACCTCAAAATAAATTAATTAATTTCATAAAATTAAATACCTGGTATACAAGCTGTGAAAAGCAGTTATGAAATAATATCACCTGTTCTGAAGAGATGAAGTCTGTAGTACATATCATTGTCCGGAGATCCTTAGAAGCCAATAAACTAGCAGACATCAGAATACTTGTTTGCCCAAAGTAAATCTTCAGGATTGAAAGATCAGAAAGACTGATGAAAGCTATAATTACAAAAAAAGAAGTCCAAGAGAGCTTCTGGGTTATGCCACAAAAGAAGAAAAAAATTGCAAAGACAATGATGAGGATGAGAAATTTCTAAGTCCTTGAACCAGTGGCTATAGATGTTTATAGAAGTGGTTAGCTAACATGAGTGAATGGAGGAGGCTTCCAGAAATGTATTTTTAAACCAAATAACATTGACAAGGTGTTAACAATATATATATGGAATTTATTGGGATTTACACTGTAAATTAGGAACAAAAGCTTAAAAATAGACAAGTTCAATCTTTACATTTCTTTTTGTAGTCTGTTCTCCATTGACCTGGAACAGGAAGTCTGATGCCTATACATGCTAAAGGGTCAGTTAGGTCTTATATTTTTACATTACAATGTGCAGTGCAGAGTTTAGTCAAGTCCTTTCACTGGGAGTAATTAATCTGATCCCATTTCATACTGGAAAACAGCTGTTCAGAAATGCAGACATTTCTATCTGTCTCCCCTAACCATTCTGTGCGTTCCACAAAGGAAATGACATATCAGCACTGGCATCCCCAGCACTCTTCACTGGGTCTGAATCTAACAGGTCAGTGAAGAGTGTTTACTAAATTCAAGTGAATAAACCAGATATCATAGCACTTGCCTGTAATCTGTCTTAGCCATTGGGAGACTGAGGCCGGAGGACTGCTGGTGTTTGAGGTCAGCCTGACCTACATAGTTCAAGCCATCCTGAATTACAATGTGAGACCCTGTCTCAAAAAACCAAATAAATAAGGGCCGGGGATTTAGCTCAGTGGTTCCGGCACCTGTCTTGCAAGCTCAAGGACCCGGGTTGATCCCCGGTAACCACATACAATACTGGGTGTGGAGACTCACAGCCAGCAGCAGTCAGTACCACATACCACAGTGCCGGGCGTGGTGGCTCAGGCCTGTCATCCCAGCACTTGGGAGGCAGAGGCAGGAGGATTGCTGTGATGTGAGTTGGAGGCTGAGCTCAGGGCCAACCTCAACTACAAAGTGAGACCCTGTCTCAAAAAACCTAAAAAAAAAAAAGAATACAGACATTTCCAAACCAAATGCTTTACGGTGTTTTTATATTTAAGGTAACTATTCTTTTAAAATTTATAGAATTGTTATCTCAATGGCATCATGCTCATTTTTAATACCATAGCAAAGTAATTCAATATCACTAGTATAGTTCTTCTTTCACACCATAAACATTAATTGAGAAAAAGCTAACTGCAAAAAACTCATTTGTTTTCATAAAAGACATCAGAGAGCCTTTTCTAGAATTCAAAGCAACTCCACAATTATGGGAATATAATTCAGGTCACTACTTTCATTTCTTGGAAAACAACTTCAGCAAAGGAAAGTCAGCAAGTTTATTTCTTATTAAATGAATTTTGCAAAGGAATAATTTTGTTAGGAATGAAAAATTACAACCATACACTTGTGAAGGTATTTTTGAACAATCTGCTTTTATTCAAAGCATCTAGATGAGTTGTAAGGTCAACCAAAGAAGGCAAACATCTTATTTTAATCTTCAAAAGGGTGCTGAAAGTCCTCTAGATGCCAAACTGTAAGGAACAGGGGAAAGGGACATAACTAGAACTTTTGTAGTTAAGTTCTAGTCTCCTGTGAGTCCCACAGCACAAGGTGAAATAAATAGAAATAAGACTTAGAGAAGAAGCTGAGCTTGGGCCTGATCCATGCTACTCTGGGTAGCAAAGATGGCGCATTTGAGTTTGCTTTTGACTTGGAACAGGAAGCCTGAGCAAGAAATGTTAACAGGTCACTCAGAGGGCGGTAGTTTTAGTACATCAGGAATAACAAATGTAGTAGTTTCCAAATGTCAGGAGTAACAAATGTGTCACTCAGAGGGCAGCATGTTTGTTCTTCCTAGAATAATAAGAATTATGTAGATGAAGGTCCTGGTGCAGCTCTGCCCTGGAGCAGCACAGCACGTGTCGATGCGGTCTTTGTTGTTCTCAGAGGTAAAGATGAAGAGTCAAGTCCTCAGGTCCGGATATGTCACAGCTGGTGTTCAGGCAGGAAAGCTTGGCCCAGGCATAGTCCCAACTGTCCAATTAATTTTCCTAAATAGGACTGCTCCTGATATCAAACAAGTCATCTTTATCAATATCTTGAGTGCTGTGTTTCATCTAGGCCAATCAACCTCCATACAACAGAGTAGATTTCACTAAGCAAAATACTCAATTCTGGTGCAAATCACAATATTAATCACTAATTCCTAACCTGATTCATTCTGTATTTTAAAAAACTGAATCCTGAGGAATGATATAAGAGGTATAAGTTTAGGTCCTTAAAAAGTCTGCTTCAAATAAAATCTTCCAAACTCTAACACTGACTCTACTATATAAGCACTATCTGTAGTCACAAAGTATTTACTTTTTTTTGGTGCTCAGGATGGACCTCAGGGTCTACGCTAGGCATGCTCTCTGCCACTGAGCCATACCCCATCTCCATTTGTCTGTTTCATGCAGTGGGTTTTTATTTGTTTATTTTGTTTTTTTTTTTTTTGAGACAAGGCCTACTTTGTAGTTCAGGCTGGCCCTGAACTCATTATGTAGCCAAGACTAGCCTCAAACTCTCAGCAATCTTCCTGCTTCTGCCTCCTGAATGCTAGAATTATAGATGTGAGCCACCACGCCCAGCATTGTGGTATAGGGTACCAGGGATGGGACCCTGCACTTGCCAGGAAGATGCTGGAACTATTGAGCTAAATGCCTGGCCCTAGTATTTATTTTGCCCAATCAATATTAAACATTTTAAAACTTGCCTGAAGGTATAGCTCAGTGGCAGACTACTTGCCTACCATGCACAAGGTCCTCAGTTCTACTTCAAGCACAGAAAAAAAAAAAAAAAAGAAGAAAAAAGAAAAAAAAAAGTGAAGTTATTAACACATAAAATTCACATATTTCTGGATGTACCTGTGATAAGCTTCAAGCTTCCAAAATTAGATTACATCAAAATCCTTCGCATCTAAATTATAACAAGTTGCAGTGACTGTTAAGTATGATACAAATGAAAATCTGCCAGAATCCTAGTTAAATCAAGTAATAAGCCTGGAGGGTAGCTCAGTGATGCAGTCTTTGCCTAGCTTCCATAACATCTATACACAAACACACAGGCACACACACAGAAAGACAAAATAAGACAAGACCCAGTGAGCCTCACCCACAGTTTACGAGGCTCAGAGTCTCACACGCTGCAATGAAGTTGTCAGTCACAGCTGTAGTCATCCCAGACTTGGCTGGGGATGAGTCTACTTCCCAGCATGGATGTGGCGGTTGGTGCAGGGAACCAGGACAACTTACTCGGACGTAGACTTACTGACTAGGATTTACTTACTTGGACTTCAGGATGTCTGCCCTGCCCTGCGGGATCAACTACTGGGATTACTGTAGATATCTGCCTCACCCTTGGCAAACTACAAGGATTACTGCACTAGGATTATTGGGCTTGAGACTTACTAGGATTTAAAGCTGTCTACCCTGCCCTATGTAATCTTCCACTACAGGGATTATTGAGGGACTGCCCTGTCTTATACATGCTAAGATTATGGGTTGAAGGCTTGATACCAAATAAAGGTACAGTGAGCTCAGGTTATGGGCTCTTCTGCTCCCTCTTCTGCTCTGCAGTATGTGGCCTTTCGCCTCTGCTGCTGCTCAGAGTAGCAAAAGTCCAGCCTGGGCTCAGCCTTTTTCTCAAGGTTCTGACTTTGTTGTTGTCAGTTATTAATCCTTTAACTGTGGGAACCATCGGGGGATTGGAGTTGCCACAAGGGTTCTGGCTGCGTCCTCTTCTCTGCACTCCCACAGGTTGGGAGGATTTAGTTTCTGGTGGATTACTGGACTGAGGGCCTCAGTCCTTCCCTGGCTGTCAGTTGGAGGCAGCCTTCAGTTTCTTGTCAGATGAGCCTTTCTTTCCATTAGGGCAAATCACAATATGGAAGTTTGCTTCATCAGAGTGATCAGCCAGGAGAGAGAAAAGTAAGGGATAAGGAGAAGTGGGGGTGAATGGGGAGGGAAGGAAAGAGGAACAGTGAGGGAAGGAGAGAGGAAGGAAGGGAGGGAGGGGAAGAGAGAGCACAAACTAGACGGAGGTCACAGTTTTTCATGATCTAATTTGGAAGTGACATCTCACTGTTTTCACTGTAATCTGCTCTTTAGGAAAAAGCCACTAGGTCCAACCCATGTGCTGGAACGGGGTGGGGGACTGGATTACACAAGATGGGAATGCCTGGAGGGGAATCATCAGGAGGGTAGAAGATGTGGATCATGAATCACAAATGTCACTAGGTCAGTGGGTCAGGAAGACAACACGGAGTGGTAGAGGCCATTAAATGAAAACCTCATGGCTAACCAAAAGAAATAGCCAGTGTTGCCCGAGGATCTGGGATTTTAAGAGTAGTTGGAAAGTCACATATTGTTTGGAATATTTCACATTTTAAAAAAGTTGTCCAAAAAAAAAAAAAAAGGAATAAAACAAAAGGTTGTCAAGAAATTCACAAAAGAAATGAGTGTGTATGCCATGTATGACTGAAAGTCTGTCAGTTCGCCAACTTTGGTACAACCTTTGTAATCTCTTGTGCGGTACAAAGGAGAGGACGAGGGTTTGGGTGTTTGTTATGCAAATCCTGGTTCTGCCACTTCTATTGGTTTGTCCCTGAGCCTATCAAAAGGGGCAGGTGAAAAACCTCGGGGCATGTGTTATATTTGGTTTCTTGTCTCCTGTACTAAGAATATAAGCTAGAGGGAGAGAGTGTCACATTTTGTAACCCTGACTTGAACACTCCTTACTTTTCTATGTAATTTTTTTCCACAGCAGTTATTATATCACCTAAAATACCTCACATTTTGTCTTTGTTTACTATCATTCCCCTTAAAATATAAGCTTAATGAGGTCAGAAATCTGTTTTATTCCATGCTGCATCCTAACCATCTTGAACTCTACCTAGCATGTAGTAGCAGTAGAACCCATTGGCTGAGTGAATTCTAACGTTTCATAGTCCTTAGCACGGCATGTCTGGCACAGAGTCGATATTTAAAAATGTTAACTGAACTGAAAAGCATTTATCATCCTGCTAAAAACAATGGAGAGAAATGAATCTAAAGAATGATGGATAGAGGTCATGAAGAACCCTGCATGTCATGCCACGCTGAGCTTAAAGCACAAAATTCGGATGATCAATGGCCAATCTATTTGTCACACAAGGTATTGTGCTTGGCTCACAAGATATTTTAGCCAGCTCACCACTCTGGGAGGCTACAGCAGGGAGATTGCAAGTTAGAGATCAGCTTAGGCAACTTAGCAAGACTGTCTCAAAAAGGAAAAATAAAAAGGGCTAGAGAAGCAGCTTAATGTGAAGGTCCTGGGTTCAATCTCCATTACCAAAAAAGATATTTTTCATTAAAGTAATAGTGGCTACTGTTTATATGGCGTTATGGCTTGGGTCTACATGTTTCCCCAAAGCCTCATGGGGTCATAGGTGGGGCTCTTCCAGAGGTGGCTGGATCTACAGTGTGTAATGCTGGAAATGCTTCATGGTGCAATGCTAGGCTCAAGCGCACTGGGATTAACGGTGTGAGTGCTACTCATGCCGAGTAACCTGGATAAAAGGGGCAGAAAGACACTGTTAAGACCCCTTGTTGCTTTGATTCCTTTGTCCACCATGAACTATTTCTCCTCTGTGATGCCTCCTTGCCTTGAAGCCAGAGGATTATGGACTAAAACTTCCACAGACTGAGCTACATAAGCCTTTCTTCCTCTAACTTTGAGTGTCAGGTATTTTATTTCAGCAATGAGAAAAGTAACCAAGACATATGGTATTTACTGTGTGCCATAAAATGTCCTAGCACTTTACATATATTGAATCATTTAGCAGATCCATCATGGTGGAGTAGAGCCAGCAACAGTTATAGGATGCTAAAGGATGAATCTGTAGGTACTCAAAAAGAGGGGCCAACAAAAAACCCAGGTACAGTCTTAGAGAAAAAGGTGAGATCACTCCTCAGTTCTGGAGTTGCTTAGAGCTGAGCTCTGGTAAATATATAGAAAAGTAACTCCCTGAGGGGAGAAACAGCAGGTATTAAAACAGCAGGTGGCTGTGGGGCAGTTACAGGACCTGTGTTCAGCCAGGCATTCACCGCCTAGGCGTCTCTCTTCCCACTGGGAGACGGGAGACAGAGCCCAGTGACTGAGATATCTGCAGGAGTGAGACCCTCAGATTAGGGCGCTAAGGAAGGCTCTGGCCAGAAAAATAAATCAGAGAGTAGTGATTGATTTAGATCCTTGAGCCAGAGGGACAGAAAAAACAAAGACTTGGTTCAGGGCAGCAACCTGGAAATAGGCTGGGGCATGCAGCAGCTGTGACTCATGTGATTCTGTGGGGGACAAGAGACATGGAGCAGTGACACTACTCCCATCCACCCCCATGCCACCAAACTCTGCCCAGGTGGTACTGTGTCCAGCCACACAGAGGACCCTCCACTGCCAAGCACTAGGTGCCACTGAGTTTACAGAGAACCTGGGGTGGGTGAGGCCAGCGGAGGGACTGCATGTAAACAAATGCAGCGACTGCCATGGAACGAGAGGCACAGGAACTGAAGTCCCCCGGAATAAGTGGAGGCTGGGGTGCTTGACATCTTCTGAGCCACCGTCCCCTCTGACGAATTCAAGGTTCCTGATCATAGGACAGAGACAACGGCATCTGGCTCCCCATGCTCAAAAAACTAGCTGTCCCCGCAGCGGGAAGGAGAAGCAAGCTCATAGTATGCCTGGAAAGGAAGCTATATATTTTTATGCCTCTGTGTAGTATTTTAATTATTTTTTCTTTTTCTTGTCATTTTCTCCTTTCATCTGGAATATGTATTTCATATATGTGTGAAATAGAGAATAAAAATTAATTAGTGCCTTCATTTGAATAGTAACTTTAATGGTCAAATTAGGTTAAGCCCCACCAAAAACTATTCATGGAAGATTCAAACACACGCCTTCTATTAGATTATTGATTGTTTCCAACCCTCTTGCAGCTTCACCCAGTCTCCAGTTGTCCTTCCCTTCCTCTTTTTCCTTTTCTCCCCCTACAATCTCTTCAACTCCTTCACCCTTCCACCATTTTTAGATATAAAAATGATATCACCAAATTCCTCTTTCCTGCATTCCTGTGTTTTCTTTTCTTTTCTTTTTTTTCTTTTGAGACAAGGTCTCGCTTTGTAGTTCAGGCTGGCCCTGAGCTCAGCCTCCAACTCACATCACAGCAATCCTCCTGCCTCTGCCTCCCGAGTGCTGGGATGACAGGCGTGAGCCACCACGCCCGGTGCTGTGGTATGTGGTACTGATTGCTGCTGGGGTGAGTCTCCACACCCAGTATGGTATGTGGTTACCGGGGATCAAACCCAGGTCCTTGCGCTTGCAAGACAGGCGCCAGAACCACTGAGCTACATTCGTGGCCCACCTGTGTTTTCTTTTTTTCCTCATTTCTAAATAATTTTCTTTCTTCTTCCGAATCCTTTCCCACATCCTCTCTATCGCAGCCTACTTGTCACTGGCACTAATCCATTATCTTCCTGGATTACTGAAAACAAAGTGAAATTGTTAAAACAAATTTTACTTCACATGACTGACACACGCTTGGCTCTGTAGGTGCTCATAACACGTTAAGTTGTCATTCTCTCCTTACAACTGAACTAACTCTATTTCATTGAGTGGACTGGAAGTACAGAGACTCTAAAACATAACCAAAGTCAAGGTCGCATCACACGCAAAGATATACTTGCTAAACAATCTGCACAGTAGTGACAGGCTTCTTCTACCCTAACTGATCTTCATCCCTCAGTCCAAAAAATAACAGAAACATGAAAAACAAGACAACAAATTCCTTATATCTTAAGTCTCCCAAAAGCTGACCTCATGGGCAGTGAAGTAGAGGAAGTCACCGAAAAAAAACCTCAAAAACAAAATGCATAGAACATTTAGACATCAAAGGAGAAAGAAAGAAAGAAATTCATAAGATATTTTGTGAGTTTAAGGAAGATTTAATTAAATAAAGGAGTAAATAATACTATGTCCTACGGCTTAAAGAATACACAAAAAATAAGATGGCTGAATTAAATGAGACACTAAAAAATATAAATGATCATCTTAATAAAAAATTAGATATTGTTTCCAAGACTTAGCAATCACAAACTGCTAAGTCTTGGAAACAACCCAAATGTCCATCAACTGGAGACTGGATAGAGAAGATGTGGTTCTTTTATAGAATGGAGTATTACTCTGCCATTAAAAATGATAAGATTGAGTCATTCATACTCAAATGGATGTACCTTGAGGACATCCTCATAAGTGAAATAAACAGGTCACAGATGTGTAAATATCATATCTTTTCTCTGGTATGAGAAAATAAAGTTGTAAATGAATTGCAATATGTATAGTTGATATTGTGAAGTAGAAAATATTTAAAAGGAAATAGAGTGTAAGGGTAAATACCAAGGGGAAAACGAATATGGTAATAATAAAGGAAAAAGAAAACAAAGATTATGTATATAGGGGGTGGGGGGTTGCTGGGCGGGGGGAAAAGGAAAAAAAATGAGAAGCAAGTCCTGTCATATTCTGGTATAAACTCTCAATGTTGAATGTGATTATGATATGTATTCATAATGTACCAATAAAGATAAAAAATTAGATATTGTGAAAATAAATCAGGCAGAAATCCAGGATGTGAAAAATTCTATTGAAAGTATGGGCAGCATGTACAGCTAATATGAAGAGAAAGTATCAGAACGTGAAGACAAGGTTTATGTAGGAGATGATATACTCAATTATGCACTTAAGAAAGTTACCATGGAAACTAGAACCAACTGCTCAAAAAAGAGAAAGAGGGGCCAGGGGTTTAGCTCAGTGGTTCTAGCACCTGTCTTGCAAGTGCAAGGGCCCGGGTTCGATCCCCGGTAACCACATACAATACTGGGTGTGGAGACTCACCCCAGCAGCAACCAGTACCACATACCACAGTGCCGGGCAATGGTGACTCACACCTGTCATCCCAGCACTCGGGAGGCAGAGGCAGGAGGATTGCTGTGATGTGAGTTGGAGGCTGAGCTCAGGGCCAGCCTCAACTACAAAGCAAGACCCTGTCTCAAAAAAAGCCTAAAAAAAAAAAAGAGAAAGAAACAGCAATAAAAGAAATCTGATAATTATTATAGTAATGGTTAAAAGACAATTTAAAAGGTATGAATAACTAATTTACCAAAATCACAACAGAAAAATTTCTGAAGGGGGAAAAAAAAAATCAAATGTCAAGAAGCACATAGAACCCAAAATAACCAGCAAGAAAAGAATCTCTTCATCATAGTCAAAATTCTAGAATTTAAGCACATGAAGATAATAAAAGCCATTAGAAAGAAACAAGTAACGTATAAAGGCAAGCCATTCAGAACGAAAGTGGATTTCTCAGCACAAACTTTAAAGGCCAGGAGAATTTGGAGTGAAGTTTTTGAGTCCCAAAAAATGTCCATCCAGGTTTTTTCGTCCTTCGAAATTGGCAGAGGGGCATGGTAGTCATGACTATGAGTGCACAGTAGTGACAGGCTCTCAAATCAGCACTTGAGAGGCTGAGGCAGGAAGATAGCTACAAGTTCAAAATAGCCGGACTGCTCTACATAGTTCAGTAGCAGCCTAAACTGTACAGCGAGGCCCTGTATCAACAAAACAAAACAAAAAGAAAAGAAAATTGGTAAAGAAATTCTCTTTCTGTTTTTGTTTTTGTTGGGTTTTTTTTTCTTTTTTTGAGACAGAGTTTCATTATATCGTATTTTCATTATATACACTGGCCTTCAACTCATGGCCATCCTGCCACAGATTCCTAAATGTTGGGATTACGGGTGTGTGCTACACACCTATTCTTTCTGGCTCAAGAAATACTTTCTATAACAAAGAAGTTCATGACCAACAAACTGACATTACAGAAAATACTTAAGGGAATTGCAGACAGAGACAGGGAGGCCATCAACACCAGAGAGCCCAAAAGAAAGGAAATATCTAACTGAGGGATTAAATGAATCTGTACTGAAAAAATAATGAAGTAACAAGTTTCAGTAAATACATTAAAATAATAACTCACTGTTAATCATCCAAATACCTAGGATTTAATCTAACCAAGGAAGTGTAAGAGTTTCATAACAGGGGCGGGGGATATAGCCCAGTGGTTCCGGCGCCTGCTTTGCAAGTGCAAGGGCCCAGGTTCGATACCTGGTAACCACATACAATACTGGACGTACAGACTCACCCCAGCAGCAACCAGTACCACATACCACAGTGCCGGGCGTGGTGGCTCACGCCTGTAATCCCAGCACTCGGGAGGCAGAGGCAGGAGGATTGCTGTGATGTGAGTTGGAGGCTGAGCTCAGGGCCAGCCTGAACTACAAAGCGAGACCCTGTCTCAAAAAAAACCAAAAAAACAAACAAACCCCTCCCCCAAACAAAAAAAAAGAGTTTCATAACAAAAACTGCAGGAATCTGACAAAAGAGACAGTAATGTACATTAGAAATTGAAAAGACGTCTAGTCCTGTGTTTCTGGGTAGGCGAAACCAATATCATCAAAATAGCTATACTACCAAAAATGATAAACAGATTTAACACAACTCCAATCAAAATCTTATTAGCAATCTTCTTACAACTAGAGGAAACACTCCTGAAATATATATGGCATTAGAAGGGATCCCTAATACCCAGAGCAATCCTGAGCAGCATGAGTAAAGTAGGAGGCACTACAAGCTGGGACTTGAATTTACACTACACAGCTACACCAATAAAACAGCATGATATGATGGCAGCAGGACAGTCCCATCAAGGCAGTAAAGAGCAGGGGGCAGCAGTCAAAAGGGAAAGCTCCCCAAAGCACTCCAAATTAGGTGGGAGACAAAGAAATCTACCAAGGCAAGGCAGATAGAAGGAAAAAATAATCACTAGACTCAAATCTAGTATCAGGCAGACTCAGGAGATGTGGACCTTGCCAGAAACACAGTACTCTTATACCTCTAGTCCAAAATACACACCATCTGGGAAGAGGAATTCTAATGATCTGAGTGATTGTGGGAAATAGATCCAACAGCCACAACTAGAAAAGAACATCTCCACAACACATCATAGCAAAGATCTCAGAAGTTCAACACAAGAACAACTTTTTTTTTGACACAGGGTCTTGCTTTACAGTTCAGGCTGGCCCTGAGCTCACTATGTAAGCCAGGCAAGCCTTGAACTCACAGCAATCCTCCTTCCTCTATCTCCTAAGTGCTGGGATTACAGGCGTGAGCCACCATACCTGGCACTGTGGTATGTGGTACTGACTGCTGGTGGGGGTGAGTCACCACACCTGGCATTGTTGTTTTATGAGATCACTGGGGATTGAACCCATGCACTTGCGTTTGCAAGATAAGTGCCAGAATCACTGAGTTAAATCCCAGCCCCACAAGAACAAAATTTTAAAAGGTATCAGAGATAAATAACAAATCACTTTTAAAGGTAGACCTATTAGAGTTACAACAGTAGACTTCTCAACACAACCTTTAAAGGCCAGGAGAGCTTGGAAGAAGTTCTACAATCCTGAAAGCAAACTACTTTCAACTCAAAATAATATATCCTGCAAAATTGGCTTGCAAAAGTGGTGAAGAGGACCAGGAAATTAGCTTAGGGGCGCTGTGCCTGCCTTGCAAGCACAAGATCCGAAGTTTGATCCCCCATATTTGAGGGGAGGGGGTGCTGGAGAAGCTGGATGTTGTGGTACACATTTATAATCCCAGCATTCAGGAGCCTGAGGCAGGAGTATCATCATAAATTTGAGAGCAATCAGGGCTATATAGTATGTCAAGGCCAGCCTGCACTATAAACCAAGACCTGGTCTCAAAAAACAAAATGTAATAGGGCCAGAGATTTAGCTCAGTGGTTCTGGCGCCTGTCTTGCAAGTGCAGGGACCTGGGTTCGATCCCTGGTTAACCACATACAATACTAGGCGTGGAGACTCATGCCCACCAGCAACCAGTACCACATACCACAGTGCCGGGCATGGTGGCTCACGCCTGTAATCCCAGCACTCGGGAGGCAGAGGCAGGAGGATTGTGATGTGAGTTTGAGGCTGAGCTCAGGGCCAGTCTGAACCACAAAGCGAGACCCTGTCTCAAAAAACCTAAAAAAAAGAAATTCATGTCTACAAGACCAACACTACAAAAAATGATAATATCCTAGACAGAGACAATGAAGGTAGGAATTCCAATGGGCCTACTAGAATGAATACAACAAGAAGGTGGGCAGTTATGCAAAAGGGAAAAATAGAGGAATCAGCAACAGAAAAAAAAAAACTCACAGTGACAACAATCAGTGAATACCTATAGGTAGAATGAACCAAAAATCAAAACCCAACAGTACACTGCACCCAAGAAATATACTTAATATTAAAGAAGTCCGTAGATTAAAAAAGCAAAGTATATTAAATAAGTTTTCATGTAACAAGTGCTAGAAAGCAAGCTGGAGGAGCTATCTTATGTCCAACCAAAATAGACTTCAATATAAAACTATTCAGAAGAGACAGAGATGGTCACTAAGTACTAGTAAAGGTGAAGCAGTAGGGCCGGGGATATAGCTCAGTGGTTCCAGCACCTGTCTTCCAAGCGCAAGGGCCCGGGTTCAATCCCCGGTAACCACATACCATACTGGGTGTGGAGACTCACCCCAGCAGCATCCAGTACCACATACCACAGTGCCGGGCGTGGTGGCTCACGCCTGTTATCCCAGCACTCGGGAGGCAGAGGCAGGAGGATTGCTGTGATGAGTTTGGGGCTGAGCACAGGGCCAGCCTGAACTATAAAGTGAAACCCTATCTCAAAAAACCTAAAAAAAAAAAAAAAAAATGGTGAAGCAGTAAACTGTGGGGACCTTGGACAGACAATTCTTAACATGAAGAGAGGTGCAAAAAGCAACTTTTAATGATATTGGCGGTTCAGCGAGTGACTCCTGTCAATCTGGAGAGGCCCAAAGTTTATTTATATACCTCTTTTTCCATGTGTGAAGCTTAATTCCATTGCAGTTTCTCTGGGAATAGAGCAAGCAGGACTTACGCAAAGCAGAGGAGTGGAATGGGGGAGAGCAAAGAGTTCTGGCAGGACGTTCTGAGTTCATTATGCCATTGGGTGATGGATTACAGAAGGTGACATGGCTGCTCAGGTGCATTCTACAAAGAGCATAGTTACTCAGTTAACCCACAGTTGCCCAATTCCTTATGGAGGAGGACTCTCTTCTCTCAAATCGAACAATTCAAGAGGAAGAAATAATTGTACATATACAGCGGTACCTCATTTCATGAACTTAATTCATTCCACGATTCTGGGGAAAACGGCTGTGTTCATGTTCATGCAACAAAGATGGCTGTGGTTGTGTCACTGATGCAGAGTTCTCAAACAAAAGCAAAATTTTGCCAAATTCTGTTCGTGAACCAGATTGTATGCAAACAAAAGCATGCGTGAACTGAGGTATCCCTGCATATACACCAAACCCCACCACACATAACTTCATAAGACAAACACTACTTTCATAAAAGATCACAAAAAGATCAACACAATCATCATGGAGAAACCTCAATAACCCAACATCACAAATAGATCAGCGAGACAAAAAAATCAGAAATATGACAGGTGAACCAACTTTAAATAAATGGACTTAATTGATATCTATAGTGTTCAACCAAATAAAAGAAGACAGTCTTCACAGCAGCTCATGGCAAGTTTTCCAAAATGGTCCATACAAGACCAAAAAGCTTGCTTAAATAAATACAAAAGAATAAAAATAACCCCACATACTTTTTTTTTTTTTTTTTTTAGGTTTTTTGAGACAGGGTTTTGCTTTGTGGTTCAGGCTGGCCCTGAGCTCAGCCTCAAACTCACATCACAGCATTCCTCCTGCCTCTGCCTCCCGAGTACTGGGATGACAGGCATGAGCCACCACACCCGGCACTGTGGTATGTGGTACTGGTTGCTGCTGGGCGTGAGTCTCCACGCCCAGTATGGTATGTGGTAACCGGGGAATCGAACCCGGGCCCTTGCGCTTGCAAGACAGGCGCCAGAACCACTGAGCTAACTCCCCGGCCCCCCCACATACATTTTGAGATCAGGGTGCAATGAAACTAGAAATCAATGACAAAAAAAATCACAGAAGTTATAGACACATGGAAAATGAAAAATACACTCTGATCAGTAGGTCATAGGATAAATGAAACACTTCCCAGAACAAACAATAATGCCAGTACAATACACCAGAACCTATGGGTCACAGTGAAAACAGTTCTAAGGGAAATTTACAGATGTGAGTATTGTCAGAAAAAGAGATTTTCCAAATAAATAACCTGATGATGTACTTCAAGGCCCACAAAAACAAGAACAATTCTAATCCAAATCTAGTGTAAAAAAGAAAATTGAAAAGATCAGAGCAGGGCCAAGGATTTAGCTCCATGGTTTCAGCACCTGCCTACAAGTGCAAGGGCCCAGGTTCGATCCCCAGTGACCACACAGAACAATGCTGGGTGTGGAGACTCATGTCCACCAGCAACCAGTACCACACACCACAGTGCCGGGCGTGGTGGCTCACACCTGTAATCCCAGCACTTGGGAGGCAGAGGCAGGAGGTTTGCTGTGAGTTTGAGGCTGAGCTCAGGGCCAGTCTGAACTGCAAAGTGAAACCCTGTATCAAAAAAAAAAAAGAAATTAAATTGATGCTAAAAATAATACAAAGAATTAATGAATCAAAGAGCTGGCTCTTTGAGAACATAAACTAAATAAGACCTTATGTAAACTTACTAACAGAAGGAAAGAAAAAACAATATAAATATAATTAGAAAAGAAAGAAGTCAGTCGGGCGTGGTGGCTCACGCCTGTAATCCCAGCACTCGGGAGGCAGAGGCAGGAGGATTGCTGTGATGTGAGTTGGAGCTGAGCTCAGGGCCAGCCTGAACCACAAAGCGAGACCACAAAGCGAAAAGAAAGAAGGGAAATCACAATGGACAGCCTTAAAATTCAGAGCATTATAACTAATTACTTTGAAAACCTATACTCCAATATTTTGGAAAAGCTAGAAGAAACAGACAAACTTCTAGACACACACGAATTACCAAAACCAAACCAAGAAAATATAAAAGCACTGAATAATTCAATAATAGACAATGAAATTGAGGTAGTAGCAAAAAAACAAAAAACAAAAAACAAAAAAAACCTACCAACCGAGAAAAGCAAAGTCCAGGACCTAACGGACACACGGCTGAATTCTACCTGAACTTCAGAGATTTTACAGCAGTGCTTCTAAAAAGAAGGTATATGCCCAAATTCATTTCTGGATGTTAGTGTTACTCCAGTACTATAACCAGACAAGGACTTAACAAAAAGAGAAAACTACAAGTCATTATCTTCAATGAATACTGATATAAAAATTTTCAACCAGATACTGGCAAACGTGCCCAGCTAGTCTGCTGCAGGGGCCGCAGGTGGCCCAATTCCAGGGTCTGTGCTGTGTGCAAGCGCCACCCGCTGCACTGCAGGAGCCCTGTGAGGATGATGCAGCGGCGCCAGAGCACCCTGTCCAGGATGACACCACAGTGGCACCCCTGACAGCACCGGAACAGGCCAACAGCTGAGCCGCGCGCAGGCCAGAGGGGCTCAAGGCTGACAAGCGAGGAGACCTGTGCGTGCACTTGAGCAACAGACCGCTCTACTACCTGTTTTCCCTGGGCACCTAAGTGGGCAGTGAGCTCTTTTGCATCCAGTTTTCCCCCTTCTGGATCTGGAAACTGGAGGCACTGGTGATTGCAGGCCGGAGATCATGTGGGCGACGGCCATACCCCCGGGCGGGGCACGGCGGACATGCTGTGCTGGCCATAGCTGCCTTCTCACCTGTGATCAAACTGGGGGTTTTCTGTAACTCCGAGGACCTGCTCTCCACCACGCCAGGTCCAGCTCACGTACAGATGCTGGCAGTGTTCTCTGGTACATGGACTGGTCCTCACTCCCTGCAAGCCTTCTCCTGTGTGCCTGAGTAGGACGTACACGGGAACGCACTCCCTTCTGGACATTATCAGTAGGTCCCTACTTACACTTTAATTTTAGCTGTCTTCTCATTCTGGACCCGACTGACAACTTTAACCAAATTCATAAATATGCTCCATTGCTCACCACTGGGCTTCACTGAGCTTTGGGGAACTGAGCTGCTATAAACATGGGTGTACACATTTCGCTGTGATATGAATCTTTTAATTCTTTTGAATATAAACGTAGCAGGGGAATGCATTCTGAGGAGACACAGCCTCGAGCCTAGGAATGGTGCTGGAGCTGCACGTGCATCTCGTGTTACCCACAGCGTGGGCCCGACGCCCTTCTCCAGACACTTTCCCTTTGCCAATGCCTCCCATTTTCCCAACTCTCTTCGGAAGAGCCATTTTGTGGTTCTTCCTAGGAATGGTATTTGTACTAATAATCAGAGATATAATGAAAAAGTTCAGCATTTGTTTAGCCTGTAAAATCTTTAAAGTACCATGTGATGATGTTTTACAAGCACGAGAGCACATGGAAGTTGAAGCATATTCCTCGCGGAATGGAGGCTTGTTTACCACATTTTTCTGTTGCCTGCATCATTTGGTCACGGGTACTGTCGCTCTGCATGGGAGATACTGTTTTTCCCCCTTAACGGTTTACCTGAGAGTCACTCAGGCAGTGTGTGTTTATGTACTGACCGTCCTGAGCATCACTCGGGCAGGTGTCATTTCAACCAGCTGATTCTTGTACTGAATGGATTTGATAGAATTGTTTTAATATTCCTATTATTATAAAAAGTAACCCCAAAATGCAATTTTTGGCCATCCTGTATTGAAATATTTGGACTGCTAAGTGGTTCTAAGAAAGAAGAGTATTACTTACTAATATATGAAAATATACAATATTATAGGTAAAGGGTCAGAGCTAAGCTTTGGCAGTTACTTTTCTTAAAAAATTGTTTAAGTAAATTCTTAAGAATCAATGCATTGTAATACTCCATTCTATAAAAGAACCACATCTTTTTTTTTATCTGCTTTTCAGTTGATGGACATTCTGGTTGTTTCCAAGATTTAGCTATCACAAACTGAGCTGCTATAAACATGGGAGCATATATGTCACTGTGATATGAATCTTTTCTTTCGTGTATATACCTAGCAGAAGAACAGCAGGGTCAAATATTACTCTGCCATAAAAAATGATAAGATTGAGTCATTTATACTCAAATGGATGTACTGTTAGGATATTCTCATAAGTGAAATAAATAGGTCACACGTGTAAATATCGTATCTTTTCTCTGGTATGAGAAAATGAAGATGTAAATGATTTCTAGAATGTATGGTAGATATTGTGAAAGAGAAAATATTCAAAATGGGGTGCAGGGGTAAACAATGGGGGGAAAATAATGAGATGATAATAAAAAAGAAAGGAAACAAAGCGTATGTTTATAGGGGGCGGGGGTAGTAAGGTGGGTAAGGGAATGGGAAAAATG